>CM062275.1:29415488-29578923 GCA_031216635.1 Dissostichus eleginoides
ACTGTTACTGGTTTTAAAATGAAAACGCACTTCTTGATATGGATGTTGAGTTTTCCGCTCTGATAAAGTTCAGTGTTGGAAGAAAATGTGGATTGTAGATAGCTCACCAGCTCTCGTTTATCAGCAGGACCTGCAAGAAATGAAATATAAAGTAGGGTACAGTTAGAATCTAGAGTATAGCATGTCCAGCGTATATGCAGGAGTCCTGAAGTCAATGTAAGACCTTTTTTAAGACCCTTTCCATACATTTTAAGACCTCATCGCCACTTTGAGTTTTAACCGGTTACATTGGCGACACACTTTACCTCACATTGACTATATACAGTATTGATTGTCCTTCCTCCTTATCTTCCAACCATTTGGACGCAAACTTGCATTTCCCCATAACGATGTTGTTTAACAACCGGCGTAAACGGACCTTCGCGCGCTATCAAGCAGTGAGCGTGCGATGTCCTGTTCAGATGACGTCAGATCCAACGGGATGCCATAAATAAACTACACAGAATCACACTACACACCTACGCAATGATTACATTCAGGCAGACTGTAGAATACAACCTCTTTGGACAATTGATATACTATTGAAAACAAGCTACAAAATGTAAACCTTGGGAAATGCCTTTAATACTTTTTAATAGCCTTAATTTTGGCTAAATTGATTGATCAACTTTAATACTTTAAGACCCCGCGGACCCCCTGATGTCGAAAAACCTGAAGGAAAGTCACATTATAGCATCCCTGAAAAAAAAGTAATAGCGTTGTATCTCGAAAAACAAAAAAAGTCATCGTATATAGTTTCGCAAAAAAAAACAGTCATAGTTTTGTAGCATGTTCAAAACATTTTTTTAAAGTCATCGACAAAAAAATGAAAAAGGCCATAGTACAGTGTTTCGAATGTTTAAAAAAAACATGAAAATAAACTTGAATAAATAGTAGGTCAAACAAATGTATAGGATATATGTAAAATAGTCCCAGTTATTATCAGTTTTAACATTTTAATAGGTGGTGATGACGTTACTGTCGATAAACTAATCAATTAGTCAACTACTCGCTGAAGCTTTGTGTTCTTTTGAATTATAATTCAACTGTACACGTGGAATTAGACTAGAGATATCCACTGGAGCTGTTACTATATTACTGCATTTAAATACAACCTTCTCTAGATTAGCAACCTCATCCTTTTTGTCGCCATCATAAACGCCGACAATGTGCCGACTTATCCCTTCTTACATCACTGAGATTATCTGCTGGGTCAGCGTGTTTCTGCTCTAAAGCTGCATTTTAACCTCCGTCTGGTTTTTATATCCGTGACGTTGGCAGGTTTCAGACTGTCTGAGAGACGCGGTCTGCTTCCTGGCCACAGATTTGTATATTATATATTTATTTGAATCAGAACCAATCAGATAGAATCAGTTCTGATATTGACACCTGGGCTTTTTGATATCGTCTGGAGAACCGATCCAATACCAGGGTTTCATTAAAAAGCCGTATCCATCACTGTGTGGAAGAGACAGCGGTCCTTTTTTAAATGTTTAAGGTACGCTTTACTAACCTTTTCTAACAAAATCATACAAAGATAAACATTTACTTATCTCCTTATGATTTTTTACCATCTTCAGCATGGAGTTTTTTTTCAAATCTGTTTGTGTCAGCAGGATAACAGGAAAACTACTGGCCCTATTTTCACGAAACTTGTTTAAAGGCTGTATCATTGGCCATCTAAGAACCCTTTTAATTTTAAATGGATCCAAATATAGCGGATGGATACACATATTTAACTTTAGATAACATCGTGGGATAGGCATTAGTGCTGCATTAACGTGCTCAGGGAGTAATCTGAACAAAGAGTTCCCGACTGGAATCATTCACATTAACGCCACCTCAAGTCGAACAGTAATTCTCGAAAGATATCAACGTGTTGTTTAAACAATCTGAGCAATAAAGTATTACACATCATCTTTTAAGTGTCCACTATGTTTCCAAATTACAACTTTAAGCTCATTAACAAACCCTAAATTGGAAAAATGACTAAACGGGTCAATCTGAGGAGGCCATGAACACCATTCGGCCTCGGCAGATATCCTCTCTCTGAGTGCCATTCAAGTTTACTATAAAAATAATAAATTACCTTTTGAAAAAACTTCAGAAAGCAGCAATAAACGGGTCAAAACTTGAACAGGAATTAAAACTCCAGTGTCCGATATATCTAGTTTATAAAAATAGAGTTTCATTGAAAAGATTTGAGTTTATGTCGCTTTATTTCCAGTTTTAAACACTTTCCGTGTGTCTGAGTGAGGAGCAGGAATGCTGCAGTGTCCCCCCCTCACCCCACCCCCCCACACAGATGTTTGTACAAAGTGATGGCGTGTTTTTCCAATAGCGCCGAGCAAAGAAACACCAGAACGATCCGGCAGAGAGGCGCTCTGTCGCTCCGTCATTCACCTTTCCCCGCTTCATAATCCTATACCTTTTTTGACCTATTATTCAGGTTTATTCTATGACTTTCTTTACAACATATTCGACACACTATACTATGGCCTTTTCAATTTTTCGACATACTGCTCCATCCTGATTCAGATTGCTATGGCAACGCCTCATAAGAGAGCCAAACCCCCCCCCCCTCCTCATGTGTATCTGCCTTTTCTTTTAATCTGACAGATTGTAGGATCAGCCATGGGCCTTTAAAGCCAGCTGCTGGCTCGCATGTCGGCTGCTGAGTGGATGCTTTTTTATTTTTGACTCTGTCAGTACGGGTCAGTGAGATCAAGGGTGGTTGTGTTTGAGCTGAAGGGCAGAACAGAAGGCATAATGTGTGGAAGCAATAACAACTCGTACCTGTTGACCTTGTCTCGTCACCAGGCGGATGTCAAGGTGTTCCTCACTGTTTACTGGGAGGTGTTTGAAGGGAGTACGAGGGGGGGGGTCCTGGTCCTCTGGTGCTCCATTAGTTGTGCACACGGCCCTCCTGTCAGCAGCTCCGTACAGAGGAGAGTATCCATGCTTTTTATAGCTGTGTCACAGAAAGGATCCTGCACTAGCTTCGGGGGTCTGAAACCCATTTGTGATTATTCCCCCCTCAGAGGAACGCTTCCTTAAAAGCCTCTGCAGTTGTCATGGAGTTGTGCTTCCTGGTAAACAATGACTCTTTTCATTCCTGCACAGCTTCCAGTCCGGTAGCTGAACATAATGAGAACAGAAGGCAAGAAGAAGGAGAGAGGGGGGGGGGGGGGGGTTGCTGCAGCCCTCTACCCACTTTTCCTCTGATATGAAGTCCATGTACGTCACATACAGGCTTTACTGTTCACTTATAATAAAGTCTCATTACATCCACGATACAAAATGATTTGGTTTGCTCAGAAACAATAATAAAACCAGCTGATGGGGGATGATATGTAGGAAATAAATAACACTGTTGTGAGAAAAGGTAAAGCTGTTTGATGACGAGGCGACAGGAAGTGACCTCAGAGTTTACTGTCGTTCAGGCTGGCTTTGAGCTGAGCCTCCAGAGCCATCTTATCAAAGGTCCTCATGTTGGTCTCCTCCCTCACTTTGTCCCGGACGTGGAAGGAGGCCTGGGCCACGGAGCGAGCGCTCTCCAGCACCGCCCTCTTCTCCTTGAAGATCTGCTCGCTCTTCTCCAGCTTCCTCTCGATGGACTGCAGCAGCTCCGTCCTCTTCTGCTTCTCTTCCCCCTCCACCCGCTGCCTGTTGAGTTTCTGCAGCTTCTCCTTCTCCTGCCGGCTCTGAACGGCGCGCTGAGCCTTCTCTTTCGACCGAACTTCAGCCACCAGCACCGCCTGCTGCGCTCGTTTCTCCGCCTCCTTCACCCGGGCCTCCAGGAGCTGCTGCTGCTGTTTCTCCCGTTTCTCCGCCGCCTTGCGAGCCTTCAGGATCTGCTTCTCCTCGCGCTTGGCCTTCTCCTTCAGCTCCTGGCCTCTGCGCTCCACGATGTGTTCGTAGTTCTCCAGGGAGCGGCTGAGCTTCCCCTCGGCCGCCCGCCTGGCCTCCTCCCTCTCCTCCTGCTCTCTGCGGGCGATCTCCTGGATCAGGGCGGCGTGGCGTCTCTTCTCCGCCTTGTTCAGGCCCCGCCGGTCCTCCTGGCTCTGGTGCTCCTTCTCCTGCCTCTTCAGCTCGGCCATGGTGAGCTTCTCCTTCAGCAGCAGCCTCTCCTGCTCCAGCATGGCGGCCCGGTCCTCCTCCCTTGCCTTCAGGTTCTGCTCCTGCAGGGACTTCTTGTGCTTCTCCTCACGAGCCGCCTGCTGCAGCCTCAGCAGCCGGCTGCGCTCCTGCTGCTCCGCCAGCTCCCTCCAGCGCTCCTCGCTCTCCTCCGCCTGCGCATCTTGGCGGCGGTGGACAGTCTCTCCTGCTGGCTGAGCCTCCTCTGCCGGGTGGAGACCTGCGACTGCCAAGCCCTCTGGCACTGCAGCACTGCCCGCTGCTTCTCCCGATCCTCCTGCTCTCTCCGCAGCTCGTCCATCCTCCGCTCGCTGTCCCACTGCAGGTGAGCCACGTAGCGCGTCTGGCTCATGATGTCCTCCTCTTGGTATCTGGCGAGCATCAGCGCCGCGATCTTTCGGTCCCGCTCGGACACCGCCTTCAGGCCGCGGCGCTTCACCTCCTTCACGATGCGCTCCACCTTCTGCGTGGTCTGCAGGGAGTGGCTGAGGTCACCCAGGCTGAGGCTGCGGCCCATCAGGGAGTTGAAGGTGGCCATGGTGCGAGCGCGAGGACTGGAGGCCTTTGCCCAGTGATCCCGGACGCCTTCCCAGCTGTAAGAGGAGGAGGCGCCGGACTCTGAGGAGGTGCAGGTGGTGGTGGTGGTGGTGTTGGAGGTGGAGGAGGGATCCTTGCGGCGCTGCAGGGACTCCAGCGAATGGCTTTTTGATTGCACCTTGGACTCGAGGGCAAGATGTCCGTTGTGCTGAGAGACCGTCGGTCCTGAGACGCCGTTCAGAGGCTTCGTCATTGAGGAGGTGAGGGTGGACTTGGCTCTGGGGAAGGACGGGGGTTTGGGTGTGGATCTTGGGAAGGTGTTCGAAGATTTACCACCTGAAGACTTCCTGATTATGGGTGGAGGTCCGGAGAGCGAGCGGTTGGTTTTCACTTCAGATTTCGATGACAGCAGGGAACCAGTTTTCGAGGACTGAGATTTCGGGGAGGTAACGGTTGTGGTTCTACTTAAAAGAGCAGGTTTAGATGCTGGACACGGAGGGGTGGCTCTAGAAGAAGCTCCAGAATCTGAGCTGGAGGTCACCGGCCCAGATTTGGGAGTCTGCGGGGATCCAGAGGAGGTTTTGTGCTGCTGGTCCTGAGGCGAGGCGGACTCCCTGCTGCTGGTGTTCGCCGCCGCCTGCAGGATCCGGCGTTTCTCCTCCCTGATGATCCTCTCCCGCTCCTCCCGGCACTGCCTCAGTTTGCCGTGTCTCTCATTCTCGAAGACTTCAAACAGACCCGTCGCGACTCGCATGGATCTACCCGGAGCCTCGCGGGCGAAGTCGGCCAGCGGGCGGTGCAGCAGCTCCACCGGTTTCACCCCACATCGAGCACAGGCCTCCAGGGAGTGAGGGCTCGTCAGCACGTAGCGACTGCCCTCCGCCACGGGGGACTCGAAGTTGTACAGGTCCAGGTGGAGTTTTGGTGAAGGAGGTCTGTCAGTATGAGTCTGTGTTTGCTCAGGAGGAGGGGGCGGAGTCTCAGGAGGAGGGGGCGGAGTCTCAGAAGTCGGGGGGGAAGCCACGTGGCAGGGGCTCGCCACGGAGCTGCCGGACGGCGGCGTCTCGAACCCAGCGTCCCCGTCCTCCTCTGTGGTGCCATCGGCCTGGTCGGGCAGCCGGGGGTCTTCAGCTGGAGCGCTGAGCTGCGGACCTTTACACTGATCCTCAGCCTCCAAGGGGTCAACCATAGTTGGCGAATACTGCAGGAAGAGTGAGGGGGGTATGATATGTGACGGGACATGGATAAAAAGAGTTTTCTATTAGAGGATTACTCAGTCCAGAGCTTAAGAGATGCAGTCAGTGGGGGAGGGTCACAGATGCATGCATGCATGAGCACATATTCATGCACTGATTTTTACACCAGATGAGACATTTCCCCTTCAGGGATCTGACACAACACACACGCAAAAACACACCAGAGTCCTTTAAAGAGGAGAGGCTATTTTTGGCAGAGTTACTGGGCTGAGAGAATTTGATTACTCATAGCAATATGTTTCACTCTACATCACAATCAATCTAAAAATACATTTAGATTTAAACCAGGTCCTGCAATGTATAAATTATTAACAAGTTGGTAGTAAAAGCTGGATGTAAAACGGGACATTATGTGAGGTAAACAAGCTGCCCACACCAAGGCCTTCACACTTTACTGTATCAGCAGCAGGAAATATCCTCACTTTCAAACGATAGAAACGAAACTAAATGCAGATTATATTAACGATGTTTAGCTCCTGTTAGCTACTGTATTACAAAGGTAGTTTTTACCACATTTACTGCAGTTTCATCCCGTGCTTTGGTTGTTTTTCATGCAGTGTCGCACACACAGACACCCACTGACCTGCCAGTTCGTAAAAGGTGTTTTAAAGCGGTGCTTTGTTCCCCTTGTGTCCGTGCAGAGCGCCTGGTTCCCCGCATAATATCAGGCTGTTTCAGGGGGAGAGGCTGCGGCCGATGGAGCTTCACATCCCCGCGACCTGCAGACAGACAGACGGCCTCTCACTGCGGGGCGAGAATCTGCGAGAATAGAAAAGTAAAAAAGGTGCACGGGTTGAATGAAATGTATTTCCGACGTCGAAAAATGTCAAATCTGATTCCCAGGTTCCTCCGATCGTCCCTCAGCTGCACCGAGCATCCACCTGCTTCAGCAGCATCTCCATCTCAGCCTGTTTAGCTCCGCCTGCTTGAGCCACATATGCTAAAGAAACACGGTGTGCACGGTGCAATAAACCAAGCGCTCACACAGTCACATTACATGCGTTTGAATGTAATAATTAAGGTGTTGATTATGTTAGGGGGAAAGCTGTTTTTAAAGGCCTGTTATTCTACCTGAGAGATCAAATGTTATAATATTAAATTAAACCAGTATTACGCTTCGTTATTTGAGATTTGTTTACTAGGGAATACAACAATTAGCAAAACAAATGTAAAATAAATTGTACGAAATGTGACCATATCTTTGTATAAATGGAGGTTTGATGTGTGCAGGCTGCTCCATCAAAATTCACATCTGCCATCCTGTCATCCTGGTTATTTGTGGAATTACAAACACTGTAATTACTACACTCGGCCACTAGAGGGCGCGGTTACACCAGAGATATATGCGTTTGGTATCCTGCAGACAAAGGAGAGCCAGCAGCCAATCAGCATCACACACACAATATAGACACCCTTCTGTTATATCTGTCTCTAAACGTGATGAATGCAAGGTGGAGTTTTGTGTTGAGTTTCACACACAAACATTACAAAAAATATAAAACATCACATCAATTTCAACCAAACAGTTGTCAATAATGTGCGTTTGGTTAAAAATCAACATATACTTAATAGCACATTTATGCAGATATTTTATAGGGACTTCTTTTTTTTTCTTCAAGTTTAATTAAAAAAATTATTCATGCCTGAATTATCTGAAGCTGCTTCATTTTCAGGATCCTCGTATTGTACAAGCTTCCTCATTGCACAAATTACTACGACACTTGAAAACAACCAACAATCCTATTAGCAACACTTTATCTGATGAATATCTGATGATAAAAAGCAGCCTATTGATTGTATGATTGTCTGTGTTGTAAAGTAAAAGTACCAGAGTGTAGGAATACTATGTTACAGTAAAAGTCCTGCATTCAAAATGTTCCTCAAGTAAAAGTATAAAAGTATTATCATCAAAATATAGTGAAAGTAGCGACAGTAAAAGTAGTCATTGTGCAGATTGGTCCATTTCAGAATAATTTATATGATATGTTTTTTAATGATTGATCATTAAAGTGTTCTCAAAGCTGGTAAAGGTGCAGCTAGTTTGAATGACTTTGTATACTGCAGGGTAGCTTGTGAATTTACTCCAGGTGGAACTAAAGTCTGATTTAACACTTGATTATATTTCACATCATTCATCCAGATCTGTAAAGTAACTAAAGATATTAAATACATGTAGTGGAGTACAAGTACACCATTTACCTCTGAATTGTAGTGAAGAAGAAGTACAAAGTAGCAAACAATTGAAAAACTGAACTATAGTACAAGTACCTCAAAGTTGTACTTAAGTACAGTACTTGAGTAAATGTACTGAGTTACTTCCCACCCCTGTTTCTTTCCTCACTTCTTCACGTATTCACAGAAAGCGTCTTCATCCAGCAGTCCGGTTTACCCAGGATTAGATAACTCAGAGTGAGGGTCCCAGAGATTCTGGTGACCCACTAAACTCCTGACCCGGTGTGGGGAACAGTGCGGGTTTAATTGGCCCCGCCCGGGACCCTTGTGAGGAGCGAGTGACCGCAGGCCGCCTGCTGGCTTGTTAAGCGGGGGCACGCTGCACAGGTCACTGCTGCGGGGGTATGTCCTCCTCACCATCTCTGTTTTTGTTTTCGGTAGGGCATGCTCCCCAGCACCAGGGCTGGACTGGGGGTTCATCGAGAGGTGAGCCGCTCTCTGCTGTCATGGAGACCACTGCCACGCTGAGGCCTGCACAGAGAACTTTAAAATAGTGCCGTCTAGATTAAAAAAGTAATAATAATCTGTGATTTCTGAATGACTGGCCTGAAGTCAGACAATCGACAGAGCCACTGTCACAGGCTGTGATCCCCCTCTGTGTAATGTACGTCACACAGGACATATCTCTGCTGCTATCATTCTGCAGCTCTATCTGTTCCTGCAGTGGTGAGCCTGTGTAGTATTTCCAACTCCAGTGTAACTTCAAGAAGCTGTAACATGGTTCAGCAAAATGCCTCTCCTACGTTTTATAGCCTCCTACATTTCTCAATTGCAAAGGTCAATTATTGAAGGGCTTTTCTAACCTGACCAAAGATCATATAAATTCTGTTTTGTACGTTTCTTTCTTATGTTTTGAAGTTATCCCCCCCCCCCCCACAATAGTCTGATAGCTTCCAATATAGATCAAATAGTTCACAAGCACTAAAATTCAGACATTCTTTTCTCTATATTGTGTTCTCTATAACATTGTGAAATTATTCAACTATCAACCTGGAGGTACAGACACAGAAAGGCACAGTAGGGTTTCTGAATTTCCTGCACTGTATTTTATTATCTTTCTTATGTTTGTGTATTTCAAATGAGGCAAATTAACTTCAAAACAAAGTGAAGGCAGAATCTGCGTTGTGCCGTTCCCTCCTCTGCAGGAAGCCTATTTTTTACACAGAGGCAACAAACCCAGCCAAGAGATCAGAGACAGACAGAACTCTGGGAACTCGGACAATAATCTGAGATGAGTTCAGAAGTTTGATTTCCCTTCAGGACGGAGATCTGATTCTCAGCTCCTCGGCGTGCTGGAGTTTGACAAGTGTGGATAAAGACATGGCAAACTGTTTTACAGACCTCGACATAAAACGGATATTCATCCTGCATGTCCACCTCTCAGGAGGACTACTGATTTTCCACATTATTATACTTTACTACTATTGTAGTGGACCGTGCCAAGAGGACACTGTAGGGGAGTTCGCTCAGAGCGGAACATTTTTACAAGGTGGATAATGCTGTTCAGTGAACCGAGTGGGATGATAAAACATGTTCATGTCATCTATTATTATATATATTTATATCCAACATTTACAAGCATTGCTCCAAAGCAGTGCTGGAAGTAATACTCTGATTCTTTACTAAACTAAATTGTAAAAATACTCTAAAAGTCCTGCATTCAAAACGTACTTAAACATTCAATACTCATTTTCAGGTTCATATCAGTATGTAGTGTCTCTACTTTAAAGAGTCCTCTCCTGCTGATGTTCAGGTGTATATCAGTATGTAGTGTCTCTACTTTAAAGAGTCCTCTCCTGCTGATGTTCAGGTGTATATCAGTATGTAGTGTCTCTACTATAAAGAGTCCTCTCCTGCTGATGTTCAGGTGTATATCAGTATGTAGTGTCTATACTTTAAAGAGTCCTCTTCTGCTGATGTTCAGGTGTATATTAGTATGTAGTGTCTCTACTGTGACATGTCTCCATGCTTTAAGGTTCAAAAAGCTCTTCTTGAAACCAGAGCCCAGTCTGCTCTGATTGGTTAGCTGGCCGACTCTGTTGTGATTGGTCAACCTGCTTAGAGATGTCCCGCCCCTTCATCACGTACAATGTGTTGGAACGCTAGCCAATAGGAGCGCGAGTGTTCCATAGTGATGTCACTATGTTCCGGAAGTAAACAAAGTTTTCAATGGAGGCGTTTCAGGCAGGGGGGGGGGGGGGGGGGGGAGAGGGAACACAGGCATTTTAACCTTTGCAGACCATTTACATGCACAGAAACCTATAGAACACATTACAGGAAAGGGAACACCCTAAAAGCAGAAGTATTTTCAGAGTGTACATAAAGGATCTGAATACCTTCTTCCTGCTAGTATTATGAATGCAGGACTCTTACTTGTAATAGAGCATTCATACAAGAGGTGAATACTACTGAAACACATAAGCAATTGTATTTGGTTCTGCAGGAAGCTCTTGGGGTGCTTGTTCTCAGCGCCCGCTCTGCCCTGCAGGAACTCTCCGGTCCTGTGAAGACGGAGACCTTTCGTTGCCCCCAGTTCACATTTCCAGCCTCGCTTTGCCAACAGAAAGAGACACGTTCTGTGGACAGTTTCAACAACTCCCCCTTCTGACCCTTCGCTTTCTGCAGCCACTAACAGTCCTCTGTGGGACGGTACAGGGGTCCCATGCGGGTGTGGAAGGGGAAAAGGTCCCAGAGACAGAGCTGTTAATTCAATCAGGAGAGTGCTATGCTCAATTAGGCACCCATAAGGGCCCGGGCTGGGTGAGGGCCCCACGAGGTATTAATTGTGGCTGACAGTGTGTAAACAGAGGGGAGAATAGCAGCGCAGGTGCGGGACTCAATAGCCCTTTTCACACCCTGTGTTGCCACTTTCCCTCACCGCGTAAAAATCCCTCACATCTCTGATTTATGTCACGGATAATTCGCCTTTGTGGGCTTATTTGTTTGTTGCTGTGCGTGTCCGTCAGCAGGCATGCTCCAGTGTGTGTGTTTACGTGCAGTGTGTGTTTGAAGAGGGTAATAAGAGACCAGGTTTCTGCCGCTGCTCAGAAGGCTCCTCTCAGTCAGGAGCTAATGAAAATTGTGGCCAGTACATGTAAGATATGTGGAATTTATGAAATGAAATCCAGACGATGTTTTAAAAGGAGCGGGCTTTCTACCTGACCTCCGATTTCTTGGTTCAGAAAGCCCCCCCCCCCCCCCCCCCCCCCCCCCCCCCCCCCACCCACCCCCCCCCCCCCCCCCCCACCACCCCCCCCCCCCCCCCCCCCCCCCCCCCCCCCCCCCCCCCCCCCCCCCCCCCCCCCCCCCCCCCCCCCCCCCCCCCCCCCCCCCCCAGTCCCTGTCTGTCTTTATTTCGGTGTTTGGTTGTGTTTGACAATGCTAACTTTTCAGGGTAATCATACACGTACTGTTATTAAACTGTATTCTAAGAAGAGAGTTGTCAGACCTGTAATTAAGTTACAATAAATACGCTTCTTATGAGCTAAATATACAGAGGTATCATCAGCAAACGGTATGTTCAAATATCAAAATTAAAACTATTAATTTCCCCTAAACATGTGCTGTAAGCAGCATTTAAGATGTGGCAGAATACTTTTGATATAATAACGGATCATATGTTTGGCCTGTAGAAATGTGATCTTATAAAGTAGCTGAGGATGTAAACAAAAATATAAAAGATTAATAAATTAAATGTAATGTAGTAGAATTAGAGCGTTGTATAACTTGGAGTACAGGTAGCTCAATACTGTATAGCTCCAGGGGAGGAGGGCAGTCTCAGATCCTTTAGTTAAAGGGGACCTATTATGCAAAATGCACTTTTTGATGTCTTTTATACATAACTATGTGTGTGTGTGTGTATAACAGTGTGTCGGGGAACTCACGCAGCGTCAGAAAATAAAACCCTTTCTCTTTTCCTCCGTACCCAAATCTTTTAAAAACGGGGGTACAACGAGCGGATACAGATTTGCTGCCGATATGACGTCAAATCGGCGGCGGACCCACAGAGAGTTGCTATCAGAAACAATGCCTGACGAGTTTTGGATGTAATCTCGTCTTTGTTTACATTAGCCTCGCTAACACTCAGAGCTAACCTGTACTGGAGAGCACATGTGTTTAAAAAGCAGGAAATTAAAAAAGGAACTCGCCTTGTGATAAACCCGCAAGAGAAAAAGCATTTGAGCTCCATACTGTTTCAGAAATAATCCTTGATGTGGTTTAGAACAGGATGGCGTTTTATCACAGCAGAATTTAACTTTATCTCCGGTAGAATTCTGATCAGGCATTAGCTCCGCCTCCTCTTTTTCTTTTTTTCAAGCTAAGAACCCAAAACCGTGTTTCTCTAACAGGGAAGCAGAAGAGGGGTATGAGCAGTATGAGGCATGGCTACAATGGGGGATCTGTTTGGTATTTCAAGCAAAAAACTTCACAGACATGTTTTGTATAGGTATGGCCCTACAATATATTTTTCCAATATAGCATAATAGGTCCACTTTAAGCAAATAAATACTTACTAAATTGCAATATCACAAGTATACATTTATAATTCAAAATTACATATTTGATGCATTTACTTGCGAACTACTGGACAAATACTACCAAGTGTGGTTTCAGGGATATTTCTTAGGGGTGCTAGAAGAACTATCAGCACAAGTCCATTTTACTACTCTACCTTTTATAATATGTGGTTAAAGTATAAAGTTGAACAAAATGGAAATGTCCCAAACATTGGCAAAAATGAAAACAAGTGGAGCTTTATTTAGGAAATGGGACAACTTAGGTAGTTTGATCCTTTAATTTAAGGTATTTTTACCCTTAATCTAACCCTCCCATGTGTGAACTCGGTGTACTTTTCTGACATCATGGCTGAACATCTGTGCCCCCCCCCTCTCTGGGTGGCCTCCGTCTGTTTCTCTGTCTACACACACCTGCTAATTTTCGGCCGTATGTATTTGGTGTAAGCCGGCGGGGGGGCAGCGGCTGTAGGGTAGGGGGGGGGGGGTTGTTCTTTGGAAAGGCCACTGCAGTAATTGGGAAATACATTTCCTTTCAGCGTGCCCATTCATTCCCCTTTTTTTTGTTTTTGTTGTCAGAGGTTTTCTTTCATGCTCGGCCAAATGACAACAGAATTAAAGTGTCGAGCCATGCTTCCCCTAACACAGCTTTACACCCCCGAAAAGTCTGCTTTGTTAGGGGTCGAGGGGAGAGGGACGAGCAGAGAAAAGTGATCTCGTTAACATTCCAAGAGACACTCCTGCTCCTCTTCCTCACCTCCCTCTTCCTCACCTCCCTCAGGGTTTTATCAAACACACCGGGACTGGAGTCCAAGCCTTGGTGTCGACCAATCCAATGACAGCAAGGCTTTAAGGGTCTTCGTTCTTAAGGGAAAAACTGAGAATTCTATATTTGCTTATTTTTTTTACAATATAATTCCTCCACCTGTGTTAATGCATGACACAAAAGCATTTCATCATTTAATTAAATAACAATTATTTGTATGTGTGGACCTACTTGGCACATTGAAAAGGTCAGTTTTGGTGACATAATAATAATCCTTTCCCATCGTGTTTTATCTTAACAAAAGTTAATTTGAACATTTAAAGAAATGTCCATAAAAATGTCTTAAAGCACATGTGGCTGTACTTTGCTCCATCCTCTCGTGTCTTTATGTCGAGTTGCAAATAACTAAGATGGGGACGACCAAAAACTGACGCCTCCAAACCGATAGGTGACGTCACAGATCCTCGGTGAACTTCTCATATACAGTCCATGTTTTAGGCCTACATCTCTCTTCCTTTATGTCCAGCTTCACTTTCTTTTCATCTCTTTGCCTGACCCTCTTCACAGTTCCTCTCCATCCTGTCTCTTCAGTGAAGCGCCGGTGCTCACAGAAATCATTAATGTTGACCCTAATTGTGCCAATTCCAGCAGCTCAATAGCTCTAATTACAAGGTTCTTCAGTGAGGCCCTCAAAAAGCCGCTGAACTGTCATAGCCAACAATTAAAAAATATCTATAGGGACAAAGACTGAGGGAAGGGGATTGAAGAGGAGGGGGGGGGGGGTTACCCACTTCAGTAAAGGGTGACCGGATGGCCCTTTTCAGCTCTTTAAAGCCCCGCTCTGAAGCTGGACACCTGCACTGAACACTCGTCTCTCCTCCTTCTTTTTAACTCGCTCTCAATGGGCCTCACAATTCATCTGAAAGGGGGAAGATGGAGAAAGAGGGAGAGGACGTGGGAGACAGAAGAGGAGAGTGTGGGAGAGGTTTATGAGTTCATTTACTGTGATTTTGTCTCAGGATGGACAGTAATGCAGCATGATGAAGGAGAGGTTTTCAAATCCAGCGGCAATACTGCAGTATAAAATACTCCATTAGTATCTTGGTCTTCCCCATTAGCAATTTTTTTTTTAAATTCCAAATTCCTCGTACGTGTAAACCTGGTAATAATCGCACGCACGCACGCACGCACACACACACACACACACACAATGCTCGGCTGTTGTTTCTGCATTGTTAACACCATTAATTACATTAATTAAGTACAAGTCTTTAATTAAAAATGTACCTTAAGTTAAAATATTAAAAAAGGTTCTTGAGGTAACAAAAGTAAAAGTTTGTTTTGAAGTTACAGTATACTAAACTGTATGTTATACTATTATAAATTACATCCTTCTATTGGATTATTGTTATGCATGGGTACGTGTGTAATTACTATGTTTATCTAATATATGTATATATATAGCACATCATATTTTAAGAGCAAAATCTTAATCTGGAATATAACTCTAAATTACAACTGTCAATGTGTAAATAAATGTACTTACATTATATGTATTATATTTGACCAACGAACAAGATCATAGAGTTTTTTTATTATATGATTTCATTTTGTTAACCCTAACCTCAATATAGATAAATACAAAATATACAATATATACATATATGTAAATCAATAAAAACGTTACATTTGTGTAAAAAGAAGATTAAAAAAGTTAAATCATCAACAATAATAAGGGATTAAGTGGCACACACACACACAAACACACACACACACACACACACACACACACACACACACACACACACACACACACACACACACACACACACACACACACGATGCTCGGCTGTTGGAGACCTTTGTGTCCCTGAAAGGAGGGAGAACTTTAAATCTAACTTCAGCCATTGTTGCTGCTGATAATACACTGCAGCTGCACAGGGGGCGTGGCCTATATCGCCAGCCATTACCTCCTATTGGTCAGTTTAGCTGTCAATCAAACCGCTTCTCCCTCCCCTGCTTTTTAAATGAAGTTGCAATGGATCCAGGCGCGACTCAACCTGTGGCAGCCGCGATGAACAGCTGATCCCCGCAGTGGATACACCCTGAGTCATGCTTTATGGTCCCTATCATCGCTGCGCGGCACTATGTGAATAGTTTTATTGGAGAAGTAGAGAATAACTTTGAGGAAAGTAGTAGAAGTTTATTTTGGAGCGTGTTTCTGGACCTCGGAGCGACGCTTCATCATGTTGGTGTCTCTGCGGCTGTTCTCCTTCTCTATCGTCCTCTGCTACCTGCCGCAAGCCTCAAGCCAGAAGCCGGGCTCCAGGGTGAGTCTGCTGGGTTACTACTGGGATTATACTGGGAGGAAACTGGGATCAAACTGGGATAATACCGGGAGGAGAGGGGACATGGCGAGATAGAGGAAGACTGTGCCAAATTTAGTGCGTAACTGTAGCGCGTAATTTTATATACCGTTTTAAGAGGGCATGGTTTATCACTATTCAATATTTCCAGCACTTTAGACAATCCGTATATGTTTACATTGAAATATTACAGTGAGAGAAACCATTAGAAGTATTGGGTCTGCTACATATCAGTAAATTAGTCAAAGATATTGATCATTTTAGTCGTATTATTATTATGCGTGACGACTTATTTCCATGAAACCTATAAGCAGGTACACACAGTATTTAAAGTGGTACTTGTGCATGTTCCTTTATGTCGATTATAGTGAATAGAAATCATTTGACTGTTGGTCGACTAAGAAGACAGCAGTACACGTTAATATTGGAAATATAGTGCTGGTGTGTAGTCAT
This sequence comes from Dissostichus eleginoides, assembly GCA_031216635.1. Lineage (NCBI taxonomy): Eukaryota > Metazoa > Chordata > Actinopteri > Perciformes > Nototheniidae > Dissostichus > Dissostichus eleginoides. The sequence goes on from CM062275.1 coordinate 29,431,789, forward strand.
TGATAACTGCGTTTTTGTGCACACGTTGAAAGGGTATAAGTCAAGATGTATAAAGATTCCCACAAAACAATCAATAAAGTCAACAGTTGGCTCAAATTCAACGACCTTTCGAACTGAAAGTTAAGGACATGTTTTGGGGCTAAAACGTAAATAAAGTAGGCTTACCTAATTTGTTACTGGTGCAATAACTTGTGAGAGGTATTTATAGTGCAGATCAAACGTTTGTAATGACATTTCAACCCTTTGTAAGGCCTTGTTGTATCTATTGTGTAAGGAAAGGGTCTTTGTGCTTTGGTACTGGGGGTAAATATAGTATTGGCTGTTGATGGCTGTCATTTTGATACCTGTTCCTAAAATGTTTCTTTGATTAATTTGAGGAAAGAACTCTAGCCCTGATCTCATTTGCTGTCAATGTGTCTTAGCAATGCTTAAAACAACCAACACTGAATGTGTGTTTGACCTATGATAATGCAATAAGAGTGTACACAGGATATTTTTTAACCTGCATGTACTTCACCACAGCTCCCTGCTCTTGCCCTCTTTTTCTCACAGTTGTATTTGTCCCTCTATTGTTGAAGCTTGTTTCATTTACTGGTTGCACGGTCCAGGGGAGAGGGAGTGAGTGATGGAGAACAGCAGTGTTTCAGTTAGATGCAGTGTAATGTTTGTGGTCCGGGGGGGGGGGGTGAATATGTAATAATCACATATTGGAACTATTTCACCACATGTTGTAAAGCCCCCCACCTTTAGTGAATTATGCTTTGTGTAATCACGTCGTTATTAGTCACTAGATAATTGTTTTCTTGGTGGAGAGACTGGTTTTCACTTGAGTGTTTAATGTATTTACTTTGTGGCAGACTCAGGTTTGTGGTGAGCCAATACAAGTGATGGGATGTTGGAAACCCAGGAAAAGCCGAGTTATGAGAGTTGTTTGTGACTGACAACCTCTCTGAGCTTAAATCATAATGCTTTCTTCTTATTTAAAACTTTAGTTAAAGGATTTCAGGCTCCTCTGCAGGCTGAGAATCACGAGGAAACCTTTGCAAATCCATGATGGATAAACTCCAAAATACAGGATGATGTCAATTTTAAAACAACACTGCTTCTTAATCCTGTAAAGCTGAAACTTTAGTCCTGAAAACATATCCAAAGTTTGGTGTACAAACAACTTTCTCCCCACAAATCATCCACTTTCTCTGCATCTCCTTCCTCCTCAGCCTGCACCCCCCCTCCTCCTCACACCACAGTAGATACTTTTCACATTGCTCACAGTAATACCATGATTCACACCCCCTCTCCTCGCTGATATCAGGAGTGAAGCCTGGGCACGGCTCCATCCTCATTCCCCCGGAGCAAACATGATGCAATGTGTCCAACATGTCTCACAATACAAGAGATGGGACGCTAACAAGGCTTCAGACATATTTAACTTTTACTGTTTTGTAACTTTGATGTCTCCTGCACTCACTTGATAAGGATGTGAGATGATGGTAAAGGAGGGTGATCACACATTTTCCCATGAGGAGAAATACTGCCAAGACAAAGTAACTTACAATCGGACTTTCACTCTTCTTCCCATGACGCAAACACAGGGTGTTTCTCAATGTCAAGGAAGGATGCTCCAGAGCCACTATTTCAAGGATGCTACGTCATCGAGTCCCGCCGAAGTACTGTTCCAATGTCCAGGCTCCTTGGAATTCTACCGAGCCCGGCGTCCTTCATAGCGAGAAATTTCAAGGCTGCACATGTGTATCCTCCGCGGTCTTAAAATCCCCACAATGCTTTGCGCACGGACCAATTTCCAAAATCTGTGGCGGAAAATGTAAGGCGGGGCCTCTCATATGACGCACATCTGCACACTTGCTAGCCTGTTCCATTCTTCGTTCTCCGAATGCCAGGAAGGATTTTTGCCTAGCTTCTGAAGGACCTGACTCGGAAGACTTGTCCTACCAAGGAAGCCTCCTCGTCATTGAGAAACACCCACATTCATATCGAGCATCCAGCCGTGTCAACATTCATTTAAACGTGATTCAAGTTTTTTTTAATGTAATTGCAGGTTGTAATGAAGGAAACAAGATATGTTGTAGGTGTTCTGGTTCTCAGTACCAGGAGAGGCAGGTGGTGGGCAGGAAGGCAACGTCTGGCCTCCTATTATCACTAAGAAATGTGCAACCCGGAGGCAGGGATTTATTTGGATATACTGTAGACCTCATAAATAATCCACTCTCACCTACGTACCCTTAATCCCCTTTATCATATCCACCTGATAGTGCCAGGGATGGGATGTGAGGAGCTGTCGACCTGCATACTTTGGTGAGGGCATCAGAGATGGACTCATAAAATGATTTAAAAAGAAAAAAAAACAGAGAGAGCTGAGCAGAGAAAAGCCAAGAATACAGGCCCTCGGCTAGAGCAGGAAAGCCTTTTTATTAGAGTGAGGTAGATCACAGTGCAGGTGTGACTGCATCTGTGTGTGTGTGTGTGTGTGTGTGTGACTGCGTCTGTGTGTGTGTGTGTGTGTGTGTGTGTGACTGCGTCTGTGTGTGTGTTAGTGTGTGTGTGTGTGATTGTTGCATGGTCAGCCGATGACCTAAATATGCTGACAGTGCTCGAAGGAATGCAGGTCAATAACTGAGAGAACAGTGTGGTCAAATTCACCCAAAAATGGTTTAGATTAATATTGGGCTTTGAATGTGTCAGTTTGCAATTAAAAGGAATTAGACCTGTTTTTATACTGTTGTTTGTATGAAACAGTGTTATCCAGACATCAACGAGGACATAGCATGCTCAATTCAGGATCATATTTGTATTTTGTGTATTATGGGGCTAATTGAGTAAAAGGGGGCAGCCATAGAAACCGCTGGTATTCTAGAAGAAGAGCTGTTGGCAGTAATCACGCAGATGTGCCGTGCACATTTCTCCGTTTAGTCTTTATGGGGAAAACATTCTTGGCAAAGCGATAAGGTCATAGTTTGGCATCACCGTCTCTCTTAAGAGAAGTCATGAAATAGAAACCTTTCAGATTAAACTCTTTGTTCAGCAGCAGGTTCTCATTAAGCACTTAAAGGAAAACCCCTAAGAAAAGTTATTGGTGATGAAGCTTGTGCTTTTGAGTTCTTTTGTTGTATGGTGGTAAGATTTTAAATGTACTGACACAGCAGCATACATATGCATGGTTCTGATGTTCTTGAGTAGATTCCTGTGTTTCATTATAACATTTTGTGGTTGTATGTGGACCAAACTCATCCTCTGGGAACTATATATACTCAGGGAAATGTCCGCATGTATCTACTTGTAGTACTTTGATGTGTGTTGTGTATAAAGTTGGGTTTAGGGGCATAAAGAGGAGGTTTTTACACATTTTAGATTTTGACGTTTCTTTTCATGAAAAGTCAGCTGGTCACCAAGGTCATCTAGTCACCAAGGTCATCTAGTCACCACTGTACCATCCTTGAAAAACACAATTTCTTGAGTTTTGACAATTTTAAGTCTTTTAAAAGTATGTGTTTTTTTTATAAATGTTTACATGGACTGCCCCCCCCCCCCCCCCCCTTAGGGGAATTCATCCACAAAAAACACACTGGACGCTGCACTAGGTCAGAAACCAGAGGAGACTGTGAAGTCCACCGTAGACGGACCACTTTTGGACGAAATGTCCTCTCCATTGACGCAGTCCAGCAGCTCGTTCTGGAATAGCCTCCCAACTGAGATACGGGATTGTCCCACTCTCAATAGCTTCAAAGGTCAACTCAAAGAATGGTTGAGAAACAAACAGACGTGCAATCACCGCTAAATGCACTTTAACACAGGGGTATCTCCTCTTGCACTTTAGGTAGCTCTTGTATCTTCTCTTGTACTTTATATGTCGTAGCTGCTACATTGTACTGCCATGTGGTAAATACTTGTATGCTGCTCTTGCTCTTTCTGCATATCATGTATTTATTTTTGCCATGTATATAACTGTCATGTTCATAAATGTTGTATGTGACGGGACTACGGATGGAATTAGCTAAAAGCAAAAATCCGGCTCATTTACATTTGAAAGCATTATTTTGTTTAAAATGTTCATCAATGTGCATTGTCCCGGTTCAAATAAACGATTAAATGAAAAAATAGTTTTCATTCTGTGCCATCAGTAGGTTATATCACTTATCCAGTGGAATGTCTCTACTGTATATTTAAACATAAATTGGCACTTTGGGGTTTATGGTAAAAACTCTTGCCAACTATTGGATGGAATTCCAAACAGACATTCATCGTCTTTGAGAAACACTTTGGTTTCGCCAAAATGGCTTTACAATAAGTATGTAAAAAAGGTCTTTAGAAATGGAGTACGTGAAGAACTAACTACACGGAAATCAAAACCATTCATATTGGCAGTGATGTGAATTTGGGACGATCGCAAAACACTTGTTCAAAAAGGGTTTGAAAGTAATTTGCCTGAGTTAAAGGTTGACCCTAAACTACGGTAGACGATCCCTGGATGGAATTATGGTTACCGGTGTATTTGTCTAGAACTTTTATTGTGAAAGGTAAGAAAGGAAGGAGTCAATATGGTATGCGCTTAGTCAAGGTTGAAAGGAGATATGTAGCCCTCTGGTTTTTTATCTAAACTACGCCCTAATTGTGTCCGTACTCAACAACTGATTGGTTGATGGCTTTGTTCGCAGTGCAAAAGCTAAACAAATTAAACGTATCTGGGAAAAATGGAAAAAAATATGCTTTTTAGCAGCAAAATACAGCAAAAACAAAAGATCAAAGTATTGATGTACGAATTAATCACACAAAAAATGCCTGTAGTGTAGTCTCAGTCTATTGCAGAAGCACTACACAATCAAATATGAAGAAATCATATTAAAGGAGAATGGAAGAAATCCATCTTTTCTGCGGGAGTTTTTACGAATCTTACAGGAAAATGTAGGGAATCTTACTGAATTTACAATAAACTCAAGAAGCTGAGGGAAATAAGTTACATTTCAATTATGACTAAAACTTCAGCTTCATGCCAACAGACACCTAGGCTCCAGTTATATTTCATACGCCGCTGACAGAAGGGCGACTCCACCAGCGACCAATGAAATTGCTTACACATGTCGATTCCCTCCGATAACTGCGTAATCAGAAAACGCATTTCATGGTCAATTTGGGGGGTTTCTAATCAGCGTAATGAAGTCCAGCTCTGGGATTTGAGGCCAGTGAGCTCCTCGCACGGATCATCACAACTCCACTCAGCCCTTTCCCTCCAAACATCCTCCTGATAGTTGTGGTTTATGGTTTGCTTCTATGCAACTGTCTGGTCCACAAAAGGAACTGTTTTAACTGTTATTTAAGAGGAAAAGCGCCTGCTGTAGGAGTCGTGGCTCTGTGTAAGCCTTCAGATTATCAGGAGGGCAGAAACACTTCCTCTTTGCTATCAAACGAGCTCAGCAGATTAGCCTCTGCTCAGCCACATATTTAATCGTTTCCTTTGATATGAGCGGATGTGTGGTCTTACTTTGAGTATGCAATGGGGACGTTGAATCTATTGAAATGAGCCACACACACACACACACACACAACACACCACACACACACACACACACACACACACACACACACACCACACCACACACACACACACACACACACACACACACACACACACACACACACACACACACACACACACACACACACACATCCTGGGAACAGCAGAGACAGCTGACTGTTCTGTAGCCAGGATGTAGAATTAGTGACAAACAAGGAATGCTGTTAATCAGATTTAAAGCCACTTCCCAAAAGAAGGAGGGCCTCCCTCTGTCCCCTCGCTCACACTTTAATTCTGATGGCTTAAAACCACTTCAAAAGCAAAATAAGGAAGTGTTCTTTCTCATTAATCAAATGGGCAAATGGGATTCCAGCATGGTGTGAAACTGTTTCTGTAACATCTCTGTACCAGATGTTTTCAGTCTGTTTGAGTGTATAATCATACCAATACATTAAGGCCCATAACATCAATATTATGTTAACAACAAATCAAATCTCCGCAGTTCCCTTTTGCTTTACAGCATTATGGTGTCTTTAATCTCATTGTTTTGGTTTATAAAAAAGCAACTTTACTTTTAAAATGTAAACTGCTCTCATAAGCGTTATTTCCAGACGTAGCAGTTTAATGATACCGTACCAACTGAAGTTAGAAACTAGCTAGTGAACATAGCGGAGCATTTTGCCGCTAAAAGGCCTGACATTTTCCTCAGGAGCAGGTGGAGACCAACAATGGAGCTAAAAGACAGAGAATATTGGACTTTAAATTGCTAGGTTTCCAGAAACAAGACATTGATTATGCTCGTAACAGTTTGCCAACATGTCAACTGTTACAATGTGTTTACAACTTGTTGCCCAAAATGGTCATGAATCGGATAATTAAGGTTTTAAAGGAATGAGAATTAGATGACAACAGGCAATCTTGCTCTAATGGTTTGTTTACCTAAATCTTTGATACCGCTTTAACTAAAACAGCTTAATAATTGACGCTCAGTTCTTTGCATCCTCTAGATTCGTCTTCTTGGCTAAATCTTTACCCACTTATTACATAAAGAGCTCAAATTAAAGAAATGGTGGAGTAGAGGACTACACTTTAATGTTTTAAGCCTGATCTCCACCCTCCTGCAGCGAGCGGCACACACACTTTGCAGCTCCTGTGTGAAAGTTACACAACATGTTAGAAACTGTGTTTTAAAGAGTTACTTTGAAAATGTTACATCACAAGATTTCCTTTTCAAGACAAACCCCAATTAGACATTTAAGAGGAATAAGGGGGAGGAGAAGAAGGGCGCAGCTTTTTGTACATTCCTTTTTATTTCCTCCACTTTCTTTTTACAACATGGTTTAAGTAAAGTGTGTTAATGGAAACAGCGTGAGGGATGGCATTTGCTTTATAGATTTCCTGAATACTTAATACTAATTAATGGACAAAAGTAATTACTTGGGCCTGTTAAAAGCACACAACAGAACACAATTAGCCCGGATTTAGGTGGATAACTTTCATTTATTATGTGGTTTGCTCACTTTTTATTCTCCTTTTCCTGTACTTGTTTAATCCAAGTGTTGGCCAGCGAGGGTTAGCCAAAAAATAAAGTATTTACGACACAGGGAAGTCGTATATATATTTATTTATGCGTTAGTGTTATTGCGTTTGTTGTTGTTGTGCCCAAAGGGGATAATGAGACTATCACACGTTAGCGTCGAGCTGACACACACACACACACACACACACACACACACACACACACACACACACACACACACACACACACACACACACACACACACACACACACACACACACACACACACACCACACACACACACACCACACACACACACACACACACACACACCATGTATACATCACTTCAGGGGACATTACATTGACTTACATGCATTTCCTGGAGACTTATCCTAACCTTAACCATAACCAACACATGCCTAACCCTAACCCTAACCCTTACCCTACCCTAACCCTTACCCTAACCCTAACCCTAACCCTAACCAAGTCTTCACCCTAAAATGAATGATTCCCCTTATGGGGACCTCCATTTTGTCCCCATAAGGGAAGTCAGTCCCCACACGTGACTGTGTAAACAGATTTAGGTCCCCACAAGGATAGTAATGCTAGGCCACACACACACACGCACACGCACCCACAATCTCCATCTGTGCATGCAAAGCGGTTTCTGTCGGAGCGGTGATGTCATCCGTGTCAGGAGCGTGTTCCTGTTAGTAAAACAGAACAGACATTTTTTCCGCTCCGTAGGATCTGATCCAACCATCCCTGGTGATATCCAGTCGCCCCGCGTTACAGCGAAGTGGAGAGGGTTGTCGCTGCAGAGGGCTTCTCCAACTAAATGGAGATCCAATCAGGAGAAGAAATTGGACCATTGCGCAATTTAATAACGACCACATTGCAGCCTGTATTCGTTCTGCCTCCAGTTTAACACGGCATCAAAATACTCTCATTGTTTTTTAGCGCAGGAATAATGACTCACATCAAAGTGAATTATATAAAGCGTTAGTTGGAATTGTTTGAAATGGGTTTGTATGAAGTCAGTCAGTAGATACAGAAGATGCTGTTTGGAGAAACAGACAGGAAGCAGGAAGCTAAGCAATGAACTGCTTTTGACAGATTTCAGACACCTCATAAAATCAATATCAGTTTAAGTGCATGCTATAGTAGTTTGACTATTTTCACCCCTTTACCTTGCTGTCAGACTGTGGTAATTTTCTATAGCCACCAGACTCCATTGAAAAACATTCATTTTACCTCGCAGTACACGGGAGATGTTTTTCTTAAGCCGACTCAATCGGTTATTTGTTTGTGTTCTTGTGTGACTTTAGGGAATCCAAAATGAGCCCTTTGAAACACCAAAGCCACACAATTACACAAACTAACTAACCGATCAAAGCAGAGGTAGACCAGAAACACCTGTATCCTGGGAGGTAAAATCAATGTTGTTGTCAATGGAGTTCTGTAGGTTTGAAGAGAGCATGGCTCCAGTTCCCTTCAGAAAGGGATATCTGAGACCAAGGTGAAGCAGTGAAAATGTTCTAAATATAGCGCACACTTGGACTGATATTGATTTTTTTTTTAAAGTCCACAGCAGTACAAGTTAGCTTCCTGCTGGTACTGTCTGTTTCAACAAACTGCATAACCAAACTATGCCTTTAAGATGTATTTTTTACAGCCACACGACTACCTTATTTCCTCTGTGATAGGCAACCATTTTTCAATATGTCTCTGAAAAAACATCTCTTATTACCAGAGAAAAGCTATAGTGGGAAACACGGATTCATAACAAAAACAATGCCAATACGTGTGGTATTAAGTAATTATGATGATCCAGCTTCGTTCATTTGGAGATGAAAACTCATTTCTGGCAGTACTTTTTTAACTTAACCAGAAGCATGAAATATGATTTTTTGGGCGTGGACTTGTGTATTATAACTTTGAGTTTTAACAGTGACAGGCAGCGATGATTTCCATATGTAACAAAAGCCTATATGCTGCTTCTAATAAACATATCAAAGAAACACGTGAGTTGTCTGACTGAACTTTATTTAGGAACATCATTCATTGCTAAATCAAAAGGACCAAAACATTGGGTTTGCAAGTTTAACTAATCAACTGTAAACCATTAAATGGAAGACTATATGGAATGAAGAATATACCTAGAATTTGGTGATTTCGGCAACGTTTCAGGAGTCAAAGCTAAATTGTTGAGTACTCAAAGACACATGATGTTTGGATAAATGAGTTACATCTGACGCCTGCGTAGTGTTCACTCCAGAAACAGGACTTATTTCTGTCCACATCCTCGTATTCCTGTCACCACAGCTCGGGCGTATCTGGAATATATTCAGCTTATATGTATATATGAAAAGTGTAATGAAGGTGAGAATGGGATATAGAGACTATATTGTGTATATGTTTCTTTTTATAATGAGAATCTTTCCACATAAATTATGTCTACAGTTGGAAATGTTAAGTTTATTTAGGTGACGTAATCCTCAGACTTGTTTATTTACCTCCTTTGTTCAGTTTTCCCCCAGCAGCCCTTTAAGCATGCTGCGTGCATGCATACAAATATTATTATTTTCAAACCATATTCTTTCTTCTCGCTCTGCGGCCCGGGGCAGGAACAGACTCCCTGCCAGTGACGGTAAAAAAAAACACCACTTTGCTAATGCTGTAACTGTTGCACAATGGGGGTTGCATTTCACTTATTTTACGAGTAGTGGAGAGAGAGCGCGGTGTGTGTGTGTGAGTGTATGTGAGTGTGTGTGTGAGTGTGTGGGTGTGTGAGTGTATGTGAGTGTGTGTGTGTGTGGGTGGGTGTGTGTGTGTGAGTGTATGTGATTGTGTGTGTGTGTGTGTGAGTGTGTGTGTGTGTGTGTAAGGGGAATTTGGCTTGTTAAATGTGAGAATCTCAGGACTCATTGTTTCCCGATCAAGATATCAGAAACAAAGCATTGTGTAACTCCACTTGAGTTTTACCTTTGATTCATCTTTACTTGAACTCTTTACTTGAAGAAACTTAACATTCAGGGAATTTCTAATTAAACTCTTGATCAAAGATTACACAAATATGCATTTTCCTTGTTGTTCACCTATAAAGAAACTTAAAAAATAGAGGCTTTTAAAGTGTGATTATTTTCTCAAAGGTGCGTTTAATGTAGGGAGGTGAATCTTTCAGTAAGTCACAACTCAATTTCATTTCTTGATGTCAAGATTCAATTCAAAATCCGATCTCAATTCATCCCTGATTTTGGATTCAGCACATAGGGGTGCACATTTTAGGATTTACTCCAGTCTGCTGTAGGTGAATAAAGCTGGTGTGGAAAAATAATGGTGTGATAGTCGAGTAAAGAGTGTCAAAGATTATGACGTACGTGTTGGTAAACTACAGATAGCTGCCTTTTTATTTCTCACAGACTTGAAGATTTCAAAATTGATTTTTACACAAAATGACATGTAAAACCGGGATTTTGTCGGACCTAACCTATTTTAGGATAATGATTCATTAGTAGCAGTATCTAACGTTGTATGTCGTAAGTTATTTTGCGTATTCGGCCTCTCTTTGGTGCGGATGACGTTAAACTTTACGTGGTGGTCTGCGTGAAATGTGAGCGCCACAGGTGGAGGTAGTTGGTGATATTTTAGGCAGCTTGTGTTCCTCAGCAGATCCAGCAAAAGCTCCTGTTACATGTTAGTTTGTTTAATGGTTGTGTTTGTTTGGATTTGATTATGGGATGTCGGGCGGTTCTCAACCCGAGCCGTTGTTGGCCGAACAGGAAGGGCTGTTTTAACTCAGGAGATAAAGGGCCCGTCTAACTCTGTAACAGCTGATCACCGTCAAACAGTCAGACTGAGAAGAAGCGTTTGTTTTAACTACCTGGTGCCGCCTGATGGGTGGGGTTTAAACCACCAGGACAATACAGATTGGTAATCTTGGCACTAAAAAGACAATCCTCAGTTATCTGTCTGTTCGGCTGGTTAACAGAGTTGTTTTACTCTGATCCCAGATCAGTCATTCACTGCTTTAGTGAGAGGACTTTATTTTGGCAGGATTGAAATGTGAACCACATGAGCATTAACTGTAGAGGAGATTATGTAAAGCAGCGAGACTGTGAAACAGAGCAGAGGCAGAAGATTAGATTATAATATATTGGATTATATTATATTAGGGTTTATAGTGTTCTGTCTACTGTTTGATATTCTCTCCAGGAGGCTTGCCATTATATTTTCCCATTTAGAGGTTTTTACCTCCGCTGCTTTAATCTGAAACAGTTATTTTGCAAATATGGTCTTGCAAAAGCAATTAATGGTTTTGGAAATTATGTATTTTCCTTATTTTGAATTACATACAGTACATTAAACATCTCCTCATCAGGATTTGATGAGAAGATCAGATGCTAAGGTTGCACAAAATACAGTATTCTTTCAGTCTCAGTATGGTTTGGTGTATGTGCGCAACGACCACTTTGCCGGATGTGTAAGGACCAACAATGACTATGTGTTTAAAACCTGTTTGGCAGCTTTATACAAAAGGAAGCATTAACCTAATTGACATTGATTAAAGAGTTTGTTTTTGTGAGTGACCTGCAGGTTCTGCATGAACAGCGAACAACCAATCAATGTTTATCAATTCATCAAACAACCAAAGCACCTCAAAACCTCAGCAATTAAATCAAATGCAAGAACACACTTGAACACAATGAAGAATAACTCCCATCCATGTATTGGGAAACTTCTTCTGATCTGTTGAGTCTCTGGTTTGACATTTACAGGATACGTGTCTGTGGCTGGGACAGTGTGACTAAGACTAAGTGTGGGAGACTCTGTGGGAGACTTTTATTTCCACTTACCGGACAATGCCGTCTCAAATTCCGTGATTTAAAGTTTTATTTTGACAGAAAGGTAGAAGGGATGAATCCATTAGGAGTGTGACTCAGGGAGGGGGAGGACTCTGTGGCTCTGGATACATCTCTTTTTATTTAGAATAACTGGAATTGGAAACTTATTTAACATTTCATCACGTAGACAATCTGCTTTCAATCCATAGTACTTTGGCTCAATCCTTTTAACCACTACTACTGTGTATAAAACATGTTTTCATAGTTATATTGATGGTTCTCTACCAGTATAAAGACATAAACATAGCATTATGTGTCCTTTATTCCCGGGGGTAATTTAACAAGACTCAATGCAGATGCACGTTGTTTTCCTACTACTGAATTAGTTCTATCCTGCTGCGTGAGGACATGACATTTAAAATAAAACTATGAGCCATGTTTTCCTCTTTGTCGGCTCCTTCTCATAGGAATGCACATCATGATTTAGTTTCACCCTGAGATTTCTGAAAATAGCTTTTACTATTCTTCAATGAACCAAGGCTGGAATCTTATGAAATGTCTGGATTGTTCTGGACATTTTGTCATGGAGAGATGAGTTGTGTCCCATTGTTTATTATCATTCACTGTTTGTTTAAATACTCTTTCACCTTGTTATACTATATCGATCCATTTCAGTACTCAGAACAACACACTTTGCAAATGTAATCCTTCAGTTACAAAACTATCATTTTATTAATTGTTTCGTAGACTGAAAGAAAATTAGAATCCTACAGAAGAGGAGTGAATCTTTTTTGTTCTCAGATCTGACCAAAAGCTGTTTTTTTTTTTTTTTTAAATCGCAGAATTTGAAAATGAAATTCAGAAAAAAATCGGAATTCTGAGATTTAAAAAAAGTCAGATTTTTTGCGAATTTCAGAAAATAGTCGGAATTTTGCGATTTTCTGAAATAGGTCAGAATTCAGAAATTTTAGAAAAAAGTTAGAATTTAGCAACTTTCAGATAAAGGTCAGAATTCTGAGATTTCTGAAAAAAGTCAGAATTCTGAGATTTTCTGAAAAAAGTCAGAATTCTGAGATTTTCCACAAAAAAACGGAATTCTGGGATTTTCGGAAAAAAGTCAATTATTTTTTAATGATTTTCAGAAAAAAGTCAGAATAAAAAAATAGAAAAACGGAATTCTGAGATTTTCAGAAAAAGTCAGTATTATTTTTTCTCAGAATTCACTTTGGGCAGATCTCATCTTTTTTTTTATAGATGTGGCCCTAATCCCCTTCCGTAGCATCGTAACATTTTTCAATAAAAAAAACCCATTTGTTTTGTCAGCTGTTTTGTCAGCTGTTTTGCGTTATTGTATGTTGAAAATAAACAATCTTAGAGACTTATTATGGGTATCTTTGACTTTTTTCCTGACATATAACTAGAGACCTAATCAAAGGAAGGAAAATATTTGTTTCTTGGAGCTCTAGTTAGTATTTTTTGGACACTTCCTAAGACCACCCGTTTGCTCCCCTCATGATTTTATCTGGAAGTTAATAAGCTGCCGTATATTTTTCTATTTCAAGAAAAAAGTCTTATCATTCCAGATAATGGTTTATCTGCCTGAGCTGCCGTGATACAGTGAAAGCAATACAAACGTCTCCACTGCAAAACGCTTCCCTACAGGGGATTGTGTTTTTTTAAGTTGTAAGGAAATGTGGCCCGTGGGATGAAATAATTTCACTTTTTTTCCATTGCAGCTTAATATGTTTCAGTATTGAAGCCAGTTCTCCTCACTAATATGATGAAAATGATCCAAACCGGTTAATTTGCATTGGACAGGTCGGGTGATATTAGCTCACAATATGGCAGATTTTCCACCTCATGAATTTAGGACTCAGTTTTTATTTAATATTAAGAAATTAATGTCCATGACCGTCATAGCTGTCAGCGCTGGCAGATACTCTCTGCTACAAGCGGAGTGAAAAAACATTAAAGGATTATTTTCTGACCGGCGTCTAATTTTCTTCACCACATTTTGTATTTGTAATTTGTGCAATTACAAGTTTAAACTCCTGTGCTGTTTCCAGGTCGTAGAGTCGGATATTAGCCAGAATATGACAAAGAATAATAATAATGATTCTATTTAAGTAGTAGGAGTTTTTGAGCCTCAGTAGCAGTGTTGCCCAAAGGAATGGCTGGTCGATCCAATCCTTTGGTGTTAAATATCTCAACTGCTATGCAATGGTTTGGCAGAAACTTTATTAAGATGTATGTTTCCCAAAGGATGAATCAAAATGACTTTTCATCTTAAGAGCCATCACAACGAGGTTCACATGTGTGGCTTTGAGTGAAATATCTCAACATTTAGGGAATCGATTGCTATGAAATTTGGTACACACATTTATGACCCCCTCAAGAGGAATTGTAGAAACGTTGTTAATCTTTAGACTGTTTGTCTAGCGCCACCAATAGGTCAAAATCTGAATTTGATCAATACCAAATACATGCAACATTAACTGCATTCCCTTTACCCAATGTATATCTTATGATATGAGATTAGATATTGTTTTAGATTTGGGCTTTTAGAGTATTGTAAGTGTTGTTTCTTACTGGCTTGAAGGCTGCATTACATTAAAGTGATATCATTTCCTCAGTTTACCAGACTTGTAGCTTTCCTATTATTTACCTTTACACACCTAGCCATTCAATCCACATTACCGGTGATTGTTTATCAATATCTCACGGTTAAATATTTAGTGAAAGCAGTAATAGTCCACCCTACATTTTTGTTTGAGTATTAAGGTTTTAGGTACAACAAATGCTTATAACACAGGCTATGCTAAACTATGAAGGGTGGGTAGCTTAGCATTCATTTCAAAGTGCTATGTCATACATACATAGTTTTGTTCAATTATATTCTACAACATACAACGTTTTCTGCTACCTCCGCGACCCGACCAGGGATAAGTGGGAGAAGATGGATGGACAACGTTTTCTATATGTAAATATATGCCTTATAAACAAATTCAAGAACAAAGACTTTCACAAACTTCTATCGTAAAAAGCAGTCTATATTGTGATCTGTGTAAGTGTCCACTGATCTATGAAAGTGAAATTGTCCAGAAAAAACACTGGTCACTGGCGGATACTTAAGGCTTGATTTTGTTGGCAGGACGAGCGGGGAAGAAGAGAATTCAGAGAGGATGAGTGTGACGATTTCTGGAGACTTCTTTAGAATAACATGGATATAAATGCAGAGACTCAGATGGACGTACAGTGCTGCACAGACAGCCCTTCAGTTCATCTGTTTAGAGCACATTAGACAAAGACTCCCGCTGAATATTTTGTATATGAGATCCAGTTGTACACCAGCTCATTCATGACATCAGCATTTTGGCTTGTTACCCTCTACACTTTGTTCAGGTCCGTGTGATTGCTCTTTATACTTTGGTAAATCTGTCTCCAAGCAACAATTCTGATGTTATTCAAAACAAAATACAGCATTTGGAAGAGGAGGGAGAGGGAGGATACACTTATGCTTGTATACATGCGAGCTCGACACAAGTATTTGTAATGTGGATAATTTTTAAAAGATCGTCTGATAGGAGTTGGCGAGGGAAAGGACGGAAACTGTGCCTTTTTGTTTATGGCTGAGTTTCATTTCCCACCACCTTCTCCCCTCCGTAGCTGACTCTAATGAGATCTCATGTGTCAGATCTAAAGCTTTATCCAGCACTCCTGTAATGTTCAAGCAACTTTGGGTGAACAATGCATTTTAAGAACGTTTTTCACATACTTTTGCTACTTGAGAATATCCCAATTATCAGTTTTTGGTCTGTAATAGAGCATGTCTTTGCACAGCTCCCCCTAACCCTAATTGCTTCCCATCAAGAGGTTGTTGTGTTTTTCAACAAGAGTTTCCTCAGGTATTCTGCTGCTGCTCAGTGCACACCTACTCTTTACCCACAGACCCAAAACTCCATCTTTTTTTGGCAAAGTCTACCCTTCACTGTAATCCTTCAGGCCTTAATTATATTTAAGGCAGCTGCAAAGCCAAGAAACATTTATTCTGTCAGAGAGAAGGCCGGCGTCCAACAGGAGAGTAGAATCGCCTCACTAATACATCATGAGTAAAGATCTGGGACTGGGGGGGGGGGGCATTCCCATTGCTCTTAATGGGGTTTGACTACGTTGAACCGTAATGAAGGTTGAACTTGTCGTCAGCCAAAGATCAATTAGATAAATTAGCCTCTCTGTTGGGCTGCAGAGTGGAGCTGCTCACTGCTGAGCTGCAGAAGCCTGACACAGAGAGGCAGCGAGCGTCAAGTGTTTAAAGAGAAGAGAAATGTTTTCAGTGCATTTGTTCGTTAGTTTGGCTTCTTCTCAGATTCAGCTGAATGCAGCCTTTGTTCAAACACAGTGAAACAAGAAAGAAAGAAAAGAAAAAGAGCCAAAAAGAAACGTATTATTTAAGCATTGAGCAAAAAGCTCAATACTTTTAGAAAAACAACTTTCCCGCTCTGGCGATTCCAAGTGGTATTATTGTAGGCGCCACTGTAACAAAGACAACCGGATTGATTTCTATTTTCCACAGAGCTGCTACTTGCAAAATGTAGAAAACTCATTTAGACCGTTGGGGAAAAGGGAGAAATATATTCACATTTATTGTATTGTAACTAATTCCCAATGCTGCTCTGAGTGCCAAATGCACAGAGCGTCTACCTCAAGTTGGCAGTTTCTCCACTGAAACAACACAACCACTCAGCCTATGTAAAGAATTCATGCTGACGGACTTCATATGCAAATGAGATCATGATGTTATCGGGTTTTTGGAGCTAGTGATAGCTCCTGTAATGCAAAATAGTTGGCTACACTACACAGGACACACTGCATTTATCTTAAAATGTTACTTGGTGAAGTGGTGCAGGAATGAGTCTTAAAACCTGTAAATGAGTCAGCATTTTTAGTCGTACTCTACGACAAATATGGCGGTTGCTAACAAGTGTCTAAATGAGACGACTAAACGTCATCACGCCCAACATTAGCCACCTTTAGCTTAGCGGTGGTGGCGTGAAGTCGTGTGACCGCGCTGTAGTTATTTTATAGCCCAACGTTAGCAGCATTTAGCTTAGCAGTGGTGACATGAAGTAATGTGACGTGCTGTAGTTCCTTTATAGCCAACATTAGCCACCTTTAGCTTAGCAGTGGTGACATGAATTCATGTGACCGTGCTGTCGTTCCTTTATAGCCCAACATTAGCCACCTTTAGCTTAGCAGTGGTGACGTGAAGTCATGTGACGTGCTGTAGTTCCTTTATAGCCCAACATTAACTTTTAACGTTGGCAAATGTTTTTTACGCTTGAATCCCTCTAACTTGTTGCTGTTTGTGGTTGCAGTGGCTGATCGGGGACAGGGACAGTCAGTGTGGGGTGATCTGCTCGCGGACGCAGGGGAAGCCGGTGTGCGGCTCGGACGGGCGGAGCTACGAGACGGGCTGCGAGCTGCAGAGAGCGCGCTGCAAAGATAAAACTCTGACACTCGCACACCGCGGCCGCTGTCGAGGTGAGCATCAAACTTTGCATTAAATCAATGCTGGTGTTCTAAGAAAATCATAATATGTCAAGCTGCATTCAAGGACAATCAGTCATTTTCCAAATATTATTTAAAGGTAAGAAACTATAAACCCGCAACATCCGCACATGAATAAACAAGTGAAACGAGGTCCTAGTCATAACTTTACAGTAAGTAACTCTACTATGCCTTAGCCGTTGCATTATTGTGACTTTTTGTGTTTCAGGTAAAAACTGGGTTAAAAACGATCAGTTGCCGGTGGCTCCATCACCGACTTCTTCATCTGAGACGAGAGACGTGGAGGTCAAAGGTGAGAACTCTAAACACTTTGACTCTGATCAACAGTCCTATAAACAGAGACAGAATATGAGGAGATGAAGTTCTAATGAAAGATTGATCTGAGTTACCAAGAGCCAAGATAGCATGAACAAAAAAATAAGATAGCAATTGAAACAAATGTAAAAGAGAGTAAAATACATTGCGTTGGTTCCTAGAAGTTGTAAAGATCCACTGGAACCCTTTGCTGGATTATTTTTGTACCTAATTGTAACCCAATTCATCCCTCTGAGACTTCATACTGTAAACTTGGAAAGCAGTACACTGTGATTTACTCTCAGCCTCCGGGAGCATGTTTAAGATGTTGCAGCCTTAGTTTGGGAAAAGTGGAACCGAACCGAAGATGTCTTTGATTTTCCGCCTCTGTGTAGGCGTGTAAGTTTTTGCAGACCAGGATCACACACTTCCTCTCTGTGTGGATGGCAGCCCCTCAACAACAGCAGAGATTGATAGGTCTGAAGTCAAGGTTGGAACTTGGCATCCCCCCCCCCCTCTATTTATTTTTTCAGCCGCACTGTCCATTAGGAAAACAGCATTCCCAACGAAATCCATTTGGAGTGGGTTTATACTCGCTGTGTGTAATATGTGGTTTGGTTTCATAATGTGAGTGGTGTGCCACGCAAAGGTAAGCCAGGCAGAGTCTCTACCACAGTCTCTGTAGACGCAGAGGACGGGTGTGTAACGCTGTAACTACCGCTGATGATGAACCAATGCTTGTTAACAAAGGCAAAGCTTGGCAAAGGCTTATTTACGTGAGATTCAGATTAAAAACAACAGATACATTTCACTACGAGAGACGTAGATGTCTACCATGTTCCACAAACAACAACAAACTCATAACTGAGCCTAATAAAAACAGGTAGAACTGTTTGTTAGTTGTTTATCTGTGAAAAAAACTGAGTGAAATCAACACGTCGTAAACCAGCTCATTATGGTAATGGTAATTGTTCCTATTTACAGCCAGGTTTTGTACGATGTGTCAAAAGTCAATAAAACGTAAATACAACAAAGAAACAAGCCTTTAGATGTGTATGTGGCTGCTTTGTGCACAGATAGAAAGAAATAGATGCTGAACTGGATGATCCCATTTCCCAAACTGGGAAGTTGTTTTTCTGAAACCGATGTGTTCACGAGCTTTAGGTCGTAGTGTGGATACAACAATGGATGATAAAAAATACGTGTTGTAGCCGTTTTTTTGGTTGTTTCCCAATTATTGCGTGACAACAAAGAGCAAAGTAGAGTATCAGGTGAGCCATGAAATGTGTACCAACATTTTCAACAACACAGTAGTTGTTACTAGTCGAGGGATGGTTCACATACCACATACCTTTTATCTAGTATTCTGACAAATGTTCTTTCTCATAATGTTAACAAAAGCAAAAAAAAAAGTTGTTCCCACCCTGTAATTCAGATTGACTCTAAAATGTTACAGGTTCTCTCTTGGTCAATGCTTCACCTCTCCACCAAGTTTTAAGAAAATCGGGTAGTATAAGCAAAATCCAGATGAACAAACCGATCTGATCCTTTAGCAGAGGTAACTTGCTGCTAAAATGTCAATAAATCAAACTCAATCAGACTTGAATGATTTGTTGGGGTCTTCTTTAGGGCATTTGACTGTTTTCCCTTTTCCCACGACCCAACACTATTGTTTTTTATGAGCCTTGTTTCTGAAGTGAGTTATAAATCCATGTATCCATGTCTGAGCTTCTGGGTGACTTCAGTTCTGGCTCCGTCAGTCTCTTTCTCTGGAGGAGACAACATGTCTGTCTCCTCTCAAGTCCAGAGAAAATTTTTATAAACTCGTATTATATTTATCCGGGGGGGATGTTTGCCAGGAGTGGAGGGCTGCAGTGGCTCTGGTTAGCTCCCCGGTGTGAATGTGTACATAGAACATGGAGCTCCTCTCCACAGGAGCTGCGAGTGCAGTAAAAACAGTAGTTTCTGACGGGGATTTGAACCGGTGACCAGCTGGGGTACTGCAGACTCTGACCTTCCCCCTGAGATCCGGATCATCAGAGCTGCAGTTTCCACTGAAGTTAGAGAACATGACGCACTGCTCACAACGCGCTGCTCATAGTCTCGATGGTAATGGTCAGTGTCGAGGAATGTGTTGTTTTACCACTTTTTCGAATAGTGTAATAAGAAGTTATTTGACTTGTCTGGGCTCTCTGCATCTGCAGTGCAAAAGGGTTTTAAAAGGGATTTTTTCAGAAATGTTAAAACTCAGGGATTTTAGCCTCTGCAGACCATTTACGTGCATCAAACCTATAGAAAACACTACAGGAGAGGGAACACCAGAAAAGCATAATAAGGCCTCTTTAATGCTGCTCGTAGAAATAAAGCTCATAACTCTAAGAAAGACAATCTCCTTGTAAAGCTTTCAAAAGTAACCCTTGAACAAAGCACTTAAACGTCACCTGGCCCTCGGTAGTAAAGTGCTGTTGCTCTGGTCGGCCTCCAGGTGTGAACAGGGTGTTGTTGACAAAGAACACTTCAATAAAACCCTCAGCATGCTGGAGGGTTTGCCTCTGAGTCCTGTGGATGTGTTTCAGATGCGGGTCAGTCCAAGTGTCGCGTTGAGAGGAACCAGGCTCTTGAACAATCCCGGAGACCTCAGGAGTCCATTTTTATCCCAGAATGCAACGAGGACGGGACGTTTGCACAGGTCTGACTCTCTACCTCCACAGATTTAATATCCTTCATGCTTGATATTCTTTATCTTATTTTCCTTTCGCTCAGTCTCTTATGAACTACTCACATCGACTAAAGGCCCACAGACACACTAATGAAATCCAAAAGTTATTGGTGCGATTGACCTTTCTGTCTCTGCAGGTCCAGTGCCATACTCTGACAGGTTACTGCTGGTGTGTCACCAGTGATGGAAAGCCAGTGAGTGGCTCCTCTGCCCACAACAGGACCCCGGTGTGTTCAGGTACTGGGGGAGGGGGAGAGCCCGGCAACCTGTGGATGAAATGCCAAGAGGTTTTTTTAAAGAAATCTTAAAACATTTTTCCCATATACGGTTACTGATGTTGCCAACAAAGATTGCATCTGTCCTTCTCTTAATAGAATAGAATTGGGAGGGATGAAACCCTCTTTAATGTTCACACATGCAGAGCACACAGCAAACACAGTGAAATTTGTTCTCTGCATTTAACCCATCCTAGTACCAGGACTCTAGTACCAGGAGCAGTGGGCAGCTATTGTACAGCGCCCGGGGAGCAATGGGAGTGAGGGGGGAAGGGGGGTGTCCGGTGCCTTGCTCAAGGGCACCACGGCAGGGCAGGAGGTGAACTGGGACCTCTCCAAGTAGCAGTCCACACTCAATATTTTAGGTCTGGTCGGGGACTTGAACCGGCGACCCTACAGCTCCCAGTCCAAGCCCCTACTGACTGAGCCACTGCACAATGCTGTGCTCATTAAAGTCAGTTCAACATCAGGTTTTACAGGTTGTATGACTAGAACTCTAGTAGAAGGGTTGATTCCCGATTATTCTTTATAAGGGTGGAAAAGCAGCATTAGGAGCATTTTAAGTGTCCAATGGTCATTGCATTGGAGCCAAGAATGCCTATTAGCCAAGTCACTGGGGTTTGGACAAATTAATTGATGGTCCCTTTAGGATTAGGATGTTCTTTGAACAACTAACAGTTTTAATTTGAGGACTTCCTGATGAAATAACAAGATTGAGGATGGATGCAGAACATTTGGAGTAGAACTTAAACTGAGTGAATGACCAGTGATCACACAATAAATCTAAACTAAAAGGCTTTTCTATTGAAGGATAAAGAGTGAACACAGCCTTTGGGTCGCAGTTAAAGAGGGTCCTTCTTGCCCTGCTGATGGTTCATGTGTACTGCATGTCATGTGGCGTTTAGCAGGTGCAAGGTCCACCAGAAGGCTAATGGCCATACATCAAGCCCCCCCCCCCCCCCTCGTCTAACTGCTCTCAGCAGGCCGGTGGAGGGAGAGCTCTGCACACTCATCCTGGATGGGAACACTTTATGATAATCACCATCATTTTCCCCCTGAAGATAATACACGGGGTCTCTGCCAGATCTGGATTGCTCAGCCACCGGAGCACATGGAGCACATTTAGTTTAGAGAGCGGTCGCTGCATGGTGAAGCTGCTGCAGACCGCCAGAGGCTTCCTGCTCTCCGTCTCCTTATCTTCCTCCTCTGCCTCTAATATCTGCCTTTCTCTTTTTCCCACTTATCACCACGGTGGCACCTGCTGAGTTTCAGTAATTTGGGTAGATCAGTAGAGTTTGCAAATGGAGAAAGAATACAATGCTGCTTTCTCATTTACAGGCGCATGCTTCACTGTAGTCAAGTAATGTTTTATTTTTGTAGCAGATATATTAACTTTTTGGACAAAAAAAGGAATTGTGCATCTAGAGAACAACTCTTCTGTTTGAAGTAACCATACATGGCCTTCTGTAAATGGCAATGCTTTATGGGGATTTCTTTCATCTCTGTAAGTGGAGGCAAATAAAATGAAATGTATGTTTGCCCATGAAGAACAGAAGTTGATTGAAAGAGTTAATCTGTAAAACTAAGTCTCTACACAGGAATTAAAGGTCCCATGTCATGGCCATTTTCTACTGATCATAATTCCATTGTTGAGGTCTACTAGAATAGATTTACATTGTTCAATGTTCCAAACTCACATTGGTTTCTCATACAGCATCTCTGTATAGTATGTGTATTCACTCTCTGTCCTACACGGCTTGTTGGAGCTCCTGCCCCCCCCTCCCTATGAGCCCAGTGGCCGTCTGCGAGACAGCGAGACACAGCGAAACCCAGCCCGAACACACCAGAAGCCTGGCTGGGAGTTTGTGTGTGTGCTCACACACCGACTCACAGCCTTGCGTGAGTCATGTGTGTGTGAGGAAGTCCGCGGATTGGTCCATTTGGACCAATCCACGGACTTAACGTAACGGCTCCGCGGACGTAACGTAACGGCTCCACGGATTGGTCCATTTGGACCAATCCACGGAGGGGTCGTCGTTACGTCACTTGGTTCCCGGAAGAAAAAAATTGAAAAAGAGAAATCTCCAACGAGGCGTTCTGGGGCAGCATAGACAGGTATTTTCTGTGTTAGAGTTTTACTCACTACATGGTGTACTTTGAGGGTTTGTGACTTTGCAGACCGTTTACATGCAGAAAAAGCTACATAACACACAAGGGGACGGCTAATAACCAGAAAAGCATGACATGGGACCTTTAAGTCATTTAGCATGAAAAAAAACATTAAAAAAATGTAATTGACTAAATAAGTGAACTTAAACTTCTAAAAGACCCTGACTGCAAAGGAATGTTGAGTATATTTAGAAAATCTGAACATTACATCAGCACTTACGATGGTTTGGCTTATTTGAAGCTAAGGAGCTGCATTTTTCATGTTGTTCTTAATTTGTTTCTTAACAGTTTATTGCACTTATTCTAAATTGCTTTGGATTAAAGTGTCAGCTAAATGTAATGTTAACAATCCTAAACTGACTGAGAGAAAATGGACCAGTAAGACGCCTAATTCACTAAGAAGGAAAACCGTAAAAAGTAACATATCTTTTGCAGAAATTAAGAATAACTCTTCCAGCGCTCAATGCAAGAAATGCTTTCGGCTCAGGATTAAATAAAGCATAAATGAAATCCTGAGATGTAGTTTATTGCACGGCACAGTCTCTACCTGTCTCCCTTCTGTCCTGCATAAGATCCAATATCTTCATCGTTTCTTGCAAAGGTATGTATGGCCCTGAGAATCTGGGTACAGTGCAGCTGGAACAGTATTCAGCTGCTTCAACTCCCCCCCCCTCTTAACTGAGAACAAATAACCTCCACTGACCTGCTCAGACGCCCTGACCCAAATCAATCATCTCACAACATTTGCAGGAAACTTCCGTGAATTTATGGGAACTCATGCTGGGACAAGTGGATTGTCAGGTAGTACATTTCCTTCCAGTTGCCTTCACTCAAAGTTTCTCCTCTTTGTCTTTCTATTGTAATTGGTTGTCTAATTTCCCCGGTGCATCCATGCATGAAACCTGCATGCAAAGATCAAGAATGATATTTGCAAATGTACAACTTTATTTAATAAGATCTCCACAAATGTTGAAGATCTCTTAGGGTTGCATTGATCAGAGTGAGGATAATGCAGAGGCTTTCAATGTGCCTGCTATTAATTACTAACAAAATGAACTCATCCAACTTTGATAAACCTCAGCGTTTAACTCTAAGAAGTCAGTGAGTTGGGTAATCTGTGGGACATTGCTCTATTGGTCCATGTTAAGGCGGAACAATCCAATTTAATTCTGAATCATAAGGAAGCTGTTAGGTTATAATTTATGAATTCATAATCATGCAGTTACTTCTAAAAGCATTTTGGAATCTTTAAATGTTCCCAGGAGTTGTCATTGCCGTCTAGTCTTTGCTTTGTACATGTAATGTTTTTCTTTTTTCTACAGGGTCAGTAACCGACAGACCACCGGGGCCGCCGCACTCTGGTAGAAAAGGTGAGCAGAGATCTGCTGTAGGTTGTGTGTGTGCATGCAAGGGACTGTTTCTATTTGTATGCAAGAGACAGAAAGAGAGCATGAGTTCAAAATGTCTTTTGAGGCGATCTTGTTCCTGTGCAAAGTCCATATTGGTGCAGATTGTAAAGGTACAGGACTGCACTTTGACTTGTAACGTTAAGAGGATTAGGATGAAATCTTTAAAGCTCTTCTTTGCATGTTTGCATGATGCTCGGCTCTTTAAACGAGTATACCAATACTACAGTTCAACTGAAGCTGAGGTATACCTATAAGGTATGCCTTCAGTAGTTGCATCAGTGACAGTAATGGATTCTACAAAAACCTCCCTGGTTTTATCCCTTTAGGCATTTCTTCATTATGTTTCTGTTGAAACTGTAAGATATCCATGCTGTCTCATTCCCAGTGCACTATATACCAATAGGCACTTTCACACCGGAGTACTTTTCCCAGTATAGTTCCGATATAGTTCCGAAAATTTGCGTTCACACCAAAAAAGATCCGGAACTAGAACTTAGTTCATGAGAACCTTTTCACCCCCTTTTCAGTCCCTGCTAGAGAGCAGGTACTTTCATGGGAGAAAAAGGTTCCCATTTCCGATTGGCTGGGCGGATTGCAAACCACGCCCCGTAAAACTCCCAAAAAGTTTTGTGAAGCCGCCATTTTATTATCCTTGCATTAGCATTATTAGCATTAGCATTAGCCCAGCGCACAAACGCAGAGAGACTAACTTATGGCAACACAAAAGAAAACATGGGAGCGGTGTCGGCGTTCTGGCGATTTACTCGGAAGGCTTCAGTAGAAGCAGCTGGGAGTCCCAGCAGCTTCTACTGAAGCCAGTCCCCAACTCCGGGGACTTCCGGCCGAGGACTTCGGGTGGCAGTATACGCCGTGAAGTTGTTTGCGGCCTGCCAGTAAACCCAAAGCAGAAGAAGAAGAAGTGACGTCAGCGGCTTCATTTGACTAATCCTCCCTCAGGGACTTATTCCGGTGTGAACGCGATCTGCTCTTTAGTTCATCAGAACTAAAGAGTTCTGATGAACTAAGTTCTGATGAACTAAGTACGGCAAAGTACTTGGTGTGAAAGCGCCTATTGTTTAGTCACTGCCCCTCACGCTTTTATACCAACAATTTCAGCTTCTTTAAGTGTCTGTAGGAGCTGCACCATTAACTACAATGTAAACCCTAACAAAACTGAAAATCGAGTTATTGAAGTTTTATTAAAGTTATGGAATTTAATTTGACCCAAGCCACACTTTTTTTTCTTAAATCTGACCAAGTGTTTCCGTTTGAATTCAAACAAACTAACAACATTTTACTTCAACCTTAGTGGAGCGTCACGATTTGACATGTAAGGCGATCTAATGAAGTGCATCCAACGGTTCCTTAACAAGTGTCAATATTCGACGAGCTGGGATTGAGAATGGTTTAAAAATATGCCAAAATTATGAAGAATGACTGTATTGTAACTCTACAGTTTTCCTACTAGTTTCAAGAAAGTTATACAATCAATATCAAGATAACTCAAGTAAGATCAATGCAAAGATTTCTTGCATGGGTCTGCCGCAGAAATACAAATAAAGTTCAAGGTGTTTTTAAACTGAGAAAAGATGGGCAGTCTCTTAGTGAATCTCTTTTATAAAGCATTTTAGTTTTTGTTTCCCCACTGAGAGTTACTCTATAGGTGATAGTCGAGTTAGGAGTTTACAGTCCGTGTCCAATAATTGTTTTTTCCCATCACAGTCCAGTTTTCTGAGACAAACATGTTAACTATTGTATTTTATTCACAGTTTGACCCGATCAGGTCAGTTTGACCTCATGTTTGTATTTGCTGACGAGCCATCTGATTTACTTTAGTGTTTTGTGGAATGAATCCAGTTCTCTGTGGTTTGCTTTTAATCAAATTATTTCCTAAGGAGTGATCCAGACGCTACAAAACTGCACATGGGTGAGTATTCTAGGTTGTTAAATTCACAGCATTATAAACAGTAAGAACAATTACAACTTATCTACTATCTATAACAGAACATTGACTCTTTAGGCCTGATAGAGTATTTTCATTAGCATGTGTCACTCTGCAAGATGTGATGTTGGGGTCATTTTTATAAACAGCAAAGAAGATTCAATACTTATTTAGAGCTACTGAAAGAATAAATGTAAGACCAATTCTTAGCACACATTTTCAGCTTTTTCCGCATGTGCATGACTTTAATGTAAAAGGAATTTAGTAACTTCGTTTTTTATAAATACAAACAATTGTTTTGGGCAAATCTTGTCAAAATTGTTGTTTTTCAGAATCCTTAACGTACGATCCAAGATGCGAGTCCGTGGTGATTTTTGATTTCGACTATTGAGCCAGAAAAATTATTAGACCATCAACAAAGTGAAAAGATATTTCCTCAGGAGACAATCAGTGTCATTACCAAATTCTTATGCAGTCTGGCTACTTTTTGAGCGTTCGTAAACTGGACCAGAGGTTTTAGATACGGATGAACCAAGAAACGTATTACGTCTTATTTTGGAAATACAGTTTCAGTCAGTCAGCTCAGTATGGATAATTTGCACTGCAATCATGCGAGTCCTGATAGGGATGGTGGTCCCCTCGTGTGATGGTATATGTGAATGTGTGTGTGGTTTACATGATGATGGTGAGGGAGTGTGTGCAGTGCGTTGGTGTGAGAGTGTGAGGAGTTTGATTCATTGATGTGTGAGAGATGTTGAGCCACATGTGTGTGTGGTTGTCCTTTGTGTTTTTTTTTGTTTTATTCCATCTATCTCTCCCTCTGATTTTCTATCTGTCTTGGCCGGGCCATGTGCAAATCCAAACCATTCAAAAGTTCTGGAGAGTAGATTGTATTAACCTCAATAATGGTAGTCTCTTTCCGTTTCTTTCTCACTCTCAACCCAGATGATGGCTCCAAGCCCACGCCCACCATGGAGACCCACGTCCCCCCTGAGGGTGACGGTAAGTCTCCTACATCTGTAACACCTGATGAGATCGTCACTTTTACTTGTCACGCACCAATATTAGCGCATATATGCAGGGGTTTTAATATGGGAAAACACAAAAAAAAAGGCCAAAATGGTTTTCTGTTATCTTTTTCTGGTTTGTGACTATTGCCACCACGAACTGTGGTAACTGGTTTTTATATGTTTTATTCACACATTTTTCTCTCAAACTCACAAACCATAATTGGTGATAGTTGGAATAGTTGAAAGTCTAACAAAGATGAGTTTGTTTTGTCTCTGTTAAGTTTGAACAAATTGAGTTTTACAACGAACAGCGAGGTAAAATAACAGCTTCTGTTTCAATGGGGTGTGGTGGCTTTGAGTATCGCATATTGATTGTATGAATTGTACTTAAATAAACTATAATAATTGTCCAAATTCCTGTTGATTTTATTCAAATAAAGACAATTAGCATGTCCACGTGGATGTCAGGTTTCCAACACTGCTGATTGGGGCTAGTTAGCGTTAGCCAACGAATACTGTAGATACACTGCAGAGTCATTTGTCCCGGGAATAAATGCCAATTGGAACCTTTCCCAGAAGGGAAAATTCGGAATTTGAGTTCATGTTTTTTCTTCATTGGCTAAGAAACTTTAGTAAGCTGACGCGCCTAGCATGTAAACATTACAGTGCAGTTAAGATATCTATTTTATGTTGATACTTAAGTTTAATGTTATTCAAACCTAAGATGCCATTTCTTAAGTATGCACTGTTATACTGAATGGAAAAATCCAGCTGTCAGAAATATCACATCACATATTTGATATTTTTGGAAACACTGGAATCTTGGATGCAGTTTTAATGTGTGGTTTGGTGGGCAAACTTGGCTGTGCAGATGTTTTGAATATGCAGCTACTGAAGGATCAGGTTCACTGAGGAGGTTAAACAAAGCCTAGCTGTGGGTAATTGTGTGGAAATCATCTCACAGCATGGAGTTTATTGACTGTACTCTGTTTCTTTTGGTCATTGCAGAGATAACTGCTCCAACGCTGTGGATAAAACAGCTGGGTTATAAGGAGAATAAACAGAACAGCTCCAGCTCCAAGAGACAAGGTGAGAATTCATATATTCTGTAATATTCATCGTAAATGAACGTTGTTACTTCTACTACTTCATTGTTACTAGGTCACTATGTCCAATCACTATCAACACATATCCTATAGATTGCCAATTTAAAGCCATATCAATTATGGATTCATTATTAAAATCATTCTTTTTGCGAATATGGAAGAAAATGCAGTTTCCTGCCTCAAATATTTAAATGTCTTGCCTTTCTCTGCTTTTTATTAATAAACTGAATATCTTTGACAAAACAAGACATTTAAAGACATGTTCTTGACTTTGAGGAACTAAGTTGGACATTTCTCCCTATTTTCGCACATTTTATAAATCAAGTGATTCATCTACAAAACTATGGGCAGAATAATCGATAACTAAAATAAAATTAATGGCTTTTTTGCAAGTGGGAAGCCAGTGAGGGATCACATCCTTGCAATATCCAATGTTAAACCCACCTCTCCTTAAAGAAAATACACCCTCTTAAAGATCACCAGTACACTGTTTTCAGGACACAATTATGAGAAATATAAATATTATGAGAAATATCATACCAGCGAAGTAGCACATAGCAAAGGATAAATGAGAACACTCGGAAAGTATCAACTTGTCTCCGCTGTAACTGGTTTTCAAAGCCACTGGTTTCCATTCTGAAAACAGCCCTTCGTCACTGGGATAATGTTTCCTGGTTGCTTTCCTTTGGTGTAATTTGTTTGGCTTTCTCTGTCTCCTTTTCAATTACACCTCGTCATGTTCTCTTCCCTCTGGGCAGCGGGACGCCTTTCACGCTTCTGCAGCGATCAATGAGTGAATGTGTTCTGGAGGGAGTGTGTGTCTGTGTGTGAATGGTCATATTGGTTAGCTAACATGTTGAACGGATGTTTGCTTTCTACTCAATATTCGGCAGAAAGTGCATTTAATGAAGTCTTTACTAATGCCGTTGTTATGTTTTGCTTTAGTAATGTCTTTTAGCTTGCCACTGTGATGGAGCAATTATCGAGTTTTATATTCCTAATGCTAAGGCTGATCAATTTTTATTTGACTGATTTTTGCTTAAATACACGGCTTCCTACACGTGTGCATTATAATTCAGGATGCAGTGAGCTCCCTCCCAGTTGATTGTAATACGGGGGTCTCTCTCCTGAATGACGGTGCTGTGGGGGGGGGGGGGGGGAGCTGTGGTCAGGGAGAGAGAGACTGTATTTCAGATGAGAGAGATTCACTCTGACAGCTCTTTGAAACACAGCTTCCTGTTTCCAATTAGCATCCGGTGTCCTCAAAGACTGAGCGACAAGGCCGACTGCAGGGAGATGTCATCACTCTTGAGACATGAGCGATGTGTGTGTCTGCATCTGCATGTGATTGCATACAGTATGTTCCATGTGTGTGTGTGTGTGTGTGTGTGTGTGTGTGTGTGTGTGTGTATGAATATCTGTGTGTTAGTGAAAGAATGTGTGTGAAGATGTATGTGTGCATGGAAATGTTCTGCATTTTTATTTTGTTTGACCGATGTTCTTTTTATCTCCTATACATTTTAGACAGTAGATACTTTAAAGAGGACCTATCATGCAAAATGCACTTTTTGATGTCTTTTATACATAAACATGTGTCCCCGGTGTGTCGGGGAACTCACGCAGCGTCAGAAAATAAAACCCTCTCTCTTTTCCTCCGTACCCAAATCTCTAAAAACGGGGGTACAACGGAGCTGATCCAGATTTGCGTCCGATATGACGTAATATCTGAAATGTCGACCCACGGCCCTATCAGAGACGTTGCTATCAGAAACAATGCCTGACTGTTTTGGACGTAATATGGTCGGTGTTTACATTAGCATTGCTAACACTCAGAGCTAACCTGTACTGGAGAGCATGTGTGTGAAGAAGCAGGAAATAAAAAGGAACTCACCTTGTGGTATAACCGCCAAGAGAGAAAGCCTTTGAGCTCCATACTGTTTCAGAAAGAATCCTTGATAATCCATGATATGGCGTTTCATCACGGCAGTAGGAAAACAGGAAGTGAAATAGAGGGGTATGAGGCATGGCTAGAATGGGTGATCTGTTTGGTATTTTGAGCAAAACACTTCATAGACATGTTTTTTATATATTTTTATATATCTGAGACCTATGCTATTTCCTAAAAATAGCATGATAGGTCCACTTTAAAGTAGTGCTGAGATTGTGAGGATACTGTAGATTTGACTGTTGATGCTAACACACATTTTGATAAATAATCTTCAGTAATGATGACTGAGTGGCTAAAAGCAAATACAAGTAAAAACAAGAGCAGTCTGGTAAGTAAGAAAAGTACATCCAGTACTGTGAAGCAGCCTTTAAAACCAGGAAACATTTGTGTGCACATGAAGTGTGTTTTTCAGTTTCTGGCCCTCTGTCTGTGGATGGATACCCCGTAATTATAATTTAGAGCATAGCAGAGATTGTGTTAGTGAAACGTGTTTGCTTAGGCAAAGCAATGCGGAGGCAATTTTTCAAAAAGATGCTCTGCTGCCAGACTTTGACATGCTGTTGTTTCAATGCTGTAAGGAGGGGAAGAGTTCAGACATGCAGCTCATTTATAAAAGTGTCTGGACGCAGAGAGGATAACAAAAAAAGTTGCAGGAATATAATGTGATCGTGTCTACTGATCCTATAATAAACGATGCAGGCGTATAGAGGGATTTTGGTTATATCAGTCCTGTTTGCATGTGTTGCTTGAAGCAGCATGAACTTGGGTTTGACTCTTCAGCTCCATTAGCAATGACAGTAACACGACCGGAACAAATTTGCTAACGAATGATGCGTTCAATATCTATTTTATGAGTCATTTCTCCATCATCTCTGGTTTTGTTTTACCCTAAATCATAAACACACACAGATGCACCTACAGACCTACTCACAGTGCTCCCCCATTACTAAGACTTCCGGTATTTTAACTGCAGAGGAGGCTTGCTAGAGACAATATTGCAGTGATTACCCGACAGCTGAAAGCCATTGGAGGGAAGTGAAGAGGAGAGGGGGGGAGGTCCAGAGAGGGAGAGAAAGAAAAAGGAAAGTAAAGAAGTGACAGACAAAGGCTGAGAGAGGCAGGAGGAAGGGATGGGAAGAGTTATAAAATGATAAAAGAAGAAAGTGAGAATATAGAAAAGAGAAGGCGATTAAAAATTCATTTGGCTCAGAGCCTGGAGGATGAGGAAGTTTTAAAACACCGAGCCTGCACAGCAGATGTTTTTAAGTTATCAGTCTGCCTTAAAGAAGGAATGACCACAACAACAAGAAGAGTCTCCCTGACATTCATCCACTTGTGTGGGTTTCTTTCCTTTTTTTCAGGACAATATTTGTTTTCCGAAGGTTTTTGTTTCTCATCATTCGCTTCCTGCTAAGGGAAGAGAAATGAAATGGAAAAAGAAACAAAAATAGAACATAAAGAGCAGAGATGCAGATATCAAAAGCAGGCAGAGGAGGCCTAGATTACATTTCAACTCCAAACACAACTGAGAGGATTGCATTGCAAGGGTCCAGCCTTTTTCCATTTATATGTATAAAAACAATTTTCTTTTGGGAACCCTAGTGCCTGGCGCCAGCATAACCTCTGTATAATAAACAGTGCTAAATAATTTGGATGTGAAGGAAGCTTGGCGAGGAGCAGAGCCGCGGTGCAGCGCTCACAACACTTGAGAGTGAGTCTGTGCAGGGGAAAACCTATTGGTGCGTACACACACCAACACACACTCCTCAGGTCTCTACTGTCATCTCCAATCAGTATTAACATTATGGAGGATGACAAAGGAGTATTGTGTTTAAAATTTGTAAATCATGATTGTCTTTAAGAAAACTAGTCCTAAGACATAAACTATTAAATGACCAATTCCTTATGAAAACCCCCAGGACTTCTTGACATTAAGAGACAGATTTTAAGTTTAAAAGGTTTTGTGTGGAGGCGTGTGGCGCAGTGGATTGTGCGTTGGTGTTCGGATCAGGGGAGCACAGGTTCAAACCCCACTGCAGTCAGCATGTCGTTGTGTCCCTGGGCAAGACACTTTACCCCAAATTGCTCCTGTGGGGATTGTCCACAGTATTGAGTATGTAAGTCGCTTTGGATAAAAGCGTCTAACAAGCAACATGTAATGTGTGCCATGTGAAGGGTGTGTCTACTTATTTTTGTCCAGCATGTATAGTCTTTATACTGGGGTCAATATAAATTAGGGCCTAAAGAGCCCAGGCCTATGAATAGGTCTGAGACTTAGGGGCCATTTCACAAAGAATGTATTGCATCCGGTGATCCCCAAAAACATTGTGTACTCTATACTTTGCATTGGTTGTTTTTTCGTAGCTATTAAGGAAAAAAATAAATTGCTACTACTTTTAGCTCTGTTTCTGGTCCCTACTAACTCTTTAGCTGCTGGGTTTTTTTACTTTCCTGAACTTTCTTGCTGGGTCTAAAAACAATTTGATACGAGCAGTGAGACTTAACTGGCTGTAGAACCAAAAAATGGTGCTAAAAGACACTAACACTACCCGTAGAACTGGGTGGAACAATACAGATTCGGTAGATAATTGTGGGTTCGTAAGCAAGAGGACCCCACATATAAGTAGTGATGTATTCCAGTGTTAATAAGGACATATTGATCAAACCATTTTTTGTAAGGATCTGACACTTCCCACACCATTGTTGCTGGGTACAGAATATACCTAGTGCCATATTTTATTTCACAAGCTCCTTCCTGTGTTGACTCAGGCGGTCACTACGCCGTATTGTTCTCATTATTCTTTGGTTACTAGAATTGTGTGAAAATACCAGCAACGCTTTGGATCTAATAGGCGGCACAATGTGAAAATATAACGTCATTCCTCGCTGCATTACAGGACACTTGAATGTAAAATGAAGGATGGATCAGGAGTGGTAAAAGCACACTTCATCCCCATGGTTACAAGTTTAACATGCAGCACTGTTGTACTTGTTTTAAGAGTGAGTGATGGGCTAAATGGATGTGAATGTAAACACAAATGTGGTGAATCAAAGTGTAGCAGGAGCAAAACTTGAGGGCTGTTGTACAAAAGACAGATATGACAGATTGTGCTGGGTAAAGTTATACAACCTGGGGAGGACTTGTAAAGGTTTTATAGTTTACAGTGGAAACAGAAAGGTAGATGCGTCTTGATGAGGTTTGTTTGGGTACACAAGTATTGAATAGGAGACCCCCGGTTCAATTCAACTCTCTTACAAAGTTTTTTTTTCTATAATCAGCAAGGTGAAATTATAGTTTCTGCCAGTGGAGGAGAACGTACTTATTGTATGTTTAATACATAAATAAATGATAATAATTGTCTACCCGTGTGTCATGTTTCCGACAAATACAGTAACTACTGTAGAGTTTGAATTCCAGCTATAACCTTTCCCACTAGAGAAGAAAGTCGGGAGTAAGTGGGGGTTAGTTGTCCGCCAATCATGATGTAGATAATCCTGAATCAGGTTTACGAAATATTAGTTACCAGAAAGTCAACAATGTGTTGTCAGCTTTCTCGTTATTCTTGTGACTGATACTACTGTGTGTGTATATTTCCAGTTGTGGTATTGAGTGTGTTTCTCACGGTTTTAGAGAAAGTTCCCTCTTGTGACCAGGAGCGAGAGAGCGCGCTGGACGAGGCTCGGCAGAATCCTCGAGAGGCCATTTTCATCCCGGACTGTGACCCCGGGGGTCTTTACAAAGCGGTCCAGTGCCACCAGTCCACGGGCTACTGCTGGTGCGTTCTGGTGGACACGGGCCGGCCCATCCCTGGAACATCCACCAGGTAATATCAATTCAAAAAGATCTTCGGTAACGAGTGCTTAAGACAAGTTTGATTTGAGGTGCTCTTTGAATAGGGATAGATGTAGATCAAAACATCTGACAAAAAGGTTATATATTTGATCAGAAATGCACCAAAATGGCCAGTGGGAATGACTATTTGATGTTGTCATAGCTTGAACGTTTCTTTAAGCAAAATGCTTACATTAGAACGCTAATATGGTCACAATTATAATGCTAACGCTTGTTCTTTTTAAGTATAATGTTTACATGTTGTCCATCTTTGTTTAGCTGGTAGCATGCTAGCATTATCTAATTAGAACTAATCATGAAGTATGGTATTTCAGAGCGATCTATGAAAAGGTTTATGAAATATTTCAGTTTGGACAAAAGTGTTGGACCAACCAAACAGCAGACCAAAATGGATATCCCTATAGCTAACGGCTAACAGCTAACAGCTAATTTAACGGTTAAGACCTTACATTTCTTGAGAAATTCAGCTGCTGCTGCTGCTTCACTTGAACAATTAACTTCGAGTCCTGATGGGAAAATCATATAACTAACCATAAACACAGCGCTTGGTATGACGTTGGTTCCCAGTACAGCTTTCTGTTTATCTTGATTTCAGGGAAATGGTGGAGGCACAATGGGTTTTTTGCCAGAGCTGAAAGTCAAAGGAATGGAGATGATGCAATGTTGAATAAATGATCCTCATTTCTCATGTTTTGGTTGTTTAAAAATAGGAATATTACAACTTGAAACACAGCGTTAGAAATAGGGAGAGAGATTGAATGTTTAAAAAAATCTGTCAGTGTGCAACGGTGAATAGATGAGATGTTTTTGTTTCTGAAGGGGCATCATCGCTCTCTGTAAAGAGGGTTTATGTTTTACAGTCCGAGCTGCAGACCATCAGAAAGAGTTAGTTGGTGGCCTTATTAAAGCTTGAATGCAAGAGAACGCAGGATTTGTTTTAAATCAATTTAATAAAAGCATATCCACAGCCCCCAAAAAAGCTAACAGACCAAATTCTCATCTGCATTTCTGAGGTATTGAATGACACCCTCGAGGCGATTATTTCCTCACATAAGAATTTATTGTATTTTGGACTAGACCTCAATTTCTTTCCTCTAGACAGCAACGTGCAGAGTCATGCATCAGACATCCATTCTTGGATCAGTGGCCTTGCAGAAAAAAGAAATGACAACTTGCTTTTACTTTGAAATTGAAGAAAAAAAGCCAAATGAGACGCACATGCTCAATTTTCCATCCTATTCATGGAGAACTGATACAATAGCCAGGAAAAAAACGAGTCATGCAACGCATAATGTCCAACAGTTTGTTATGGCTCCGAAAACAAATCTGTGTGCACGTCACATCAAATTAATGTATTAGGCGCATATAGAAACAAAGGGTAATCAGAGTGCTTTGACAATATATTCTCCTATTTTTTTTTTGTTGGGGTTTCTGTCTTCAGTTTGAGGCCTTGTTCATTTATTTTTCTCTGATTAAATGTATCAGCGTCTCCTTTGATATCTAGGGTTTTTCACACGTTACTAAGACGGGTTTATTCTTTCCTTCTTGTGTCTCATGCAGCCATGTTCCCGCTGTCCTCTCCTCTCTGTGTAACAGGTACCAGACGCCGGAGTGTGACGGCACAGCCCGCTCTCACGTCTCAGACACTGAAGACCCCTTCCTGGTCAAAGACCTGCCAGGTTTGTGTTGCTCACTTTTCACTCCAGTTATATTCATCTTTTGAATAATAATAATTATAATAAAATAATAATTTAACTTGCTCAACCCATATTATGAAAAATGATGAAGTTGAAATATTCCCTTCCAAGTCTGTAAAAATGTTGTGTCACATAAAAAAAAACGATTGACTTCGAGACGAGGGAACTGGATAAGTCTTTTGGGGTTTTAGGACTCATTCCTGCACAACTCGCTGACCAGAAGATGGGTTTAGAAAAAGTTAAATGAAAAGCGTTTAAGCTCAGAGACTTCACACTAACTGACCAGATAGAGGGTTTTTATTGGGAAAGGACCAAGTCACACTTTGTGGTGTAGGGTTCCCAGGCAGCAGAGATCAGAGAGGCTCTTCTGAAGCAGGGGTTGTAACCTCCTCTGCCCTCGTTCCTGCGCTGCTCACTTACTTTTGTTGCCCCTCTGTTTCCCCATCACTGCATTGTAACTCTTATTTAATTCCCCATCTGGTGAGTTTACAGAGTGGAGCATGACTCCTGACTGTGCAGCAGATGTGTGGCATGTTTTATGGAAGGTGTGAGTGTTGGGGGTGTGGTGCTGCCGAGGCTGTGGGGGGGGGGGTGTTGGGAGACCACAGGGTGCTGAGTGGAGATTTCTTTATGTACTGTAGAGGGACGTTCTGAACCGCCACAACAAAAAGCTCAATATTTCGTTGTCGTCACATCTGTCAAGGCCAGAGGAGAGAAGAATGCTGGAGATGGCAGCGTGTTAGCAGCACGTTAGCAGCACGTTAGCAGCACATTAGCAGCACGTTAGCAGCATGTTAGCAGCACGTTAGCAGCACGTTAGCAGCACGTTAGCAGCGTTAGCAGCACTTTAGCAGCACGTTAGCAGCACGTTAGCAGCACGTTAGCAGCATGTTAGCAGCACGTTAGCAGCACGTTAGCAGCATGTTAGCAGCGTGTTAGCAGCGTGTTAGCAGCACGTTAGCAGCGTGTTAGCAAAGAGATTTCTTTTTTTCAAGAGTTTAAACTAATAAAAAAAGATGCAGCTTAAAGGGGCCCTAATGCTTTTTGGGGTTTACCCTTTCCTGTAGTTTGTTATAAAGGTTTGTGTGCATGTAAATGGTCGGCAAAGACTAAGGAAAACAGTTGGAAGTTGGGAAAAATGAAATATCATAAGTACGAATCCAAGAGTAAGCTATGAAAATGGCAAGCACAGGAAACAAGGGTATATGGCAATCAGACCAAAACAAGAGGGAATCTGATGTTGGATTTCACACCGTAACCCTCGTTGAGGCGGGGTTTACAAACAATAACCACCAAATCCTACTCATTGTGTCTTTAAAAAAGCAAAAACAAAATATCAGAATGTTGTCTGTTATTGATATTTAGTCAATACTCATACATCACTAAAGATAATTAAAGTGGTAGAAACTGAAATATCTCTTAGCTTAAATTACTCACAGGTAATGAGCGAATGCAACCTGTGAAGATGTGCCACAGTTGAACTTTGCTTATTTCTAACGTTTTTAAGCTAAATCAAGTTTGCTTGGTGCAGCTTGAGTTGCTTTCATACGTTGGTCCACACTGTGCCCTCACACCTCGCCACAGCATACAACCATTCTGCGCTCCATAACCCCCCAATTTAACACTTGGATTAAGGCGCAGCAAGGCAGTGCTTCTCCCTGCTTGTCATGTCCTAGGAAATGCTAATTGGATTCACCTGGAGGGGCAGCAGACCACCTCCCACAGAACAGAAAGACGTGAGCAGAGCGCAGAACAAGGAGGCCGAGAGGAAGGGGAGGAGGGGAGAGACTGGAGCAAAATGAGACTTAAAAAACTAAAAGAATGAGAAGATTAGTTTACTACGCAGCTGCGTTTGAAGTCCCCTTTAAGAGACACAATTAGGAGGAAAACATTTGCACTGGTTTAGCGTGCCATTAAAGCCATACATCTGGGCAATTAAACAGAGCTACCCAAGGTGTTCAGAGTTGTGTCATAAAAGTTAACAGGTCTGCACTGCTCAACAGAACTCTCTCATCACCGCACACTTCGGCCCGCCTCCCGCCATGTGCCGCGGCTCTGCTTTCTTACAAAACAGCCAAACTATGTATTCCACCTCCATTGGAAATGATTCACCGGTAATTGTAAGCGTAAGCCAATTAACAGATACACCTGGTTTGTCGCTAAGCTGCGCACAAGGTTTGCTTTCTTTCACTGAGTAACAGCCAACATCTGTCACGCTGGTTCCCGGCGTCGAGGCTTTAGAGGCACTTCGGCCTAGCGGAGCCGTAATGACTCCAATTACTCGTGGAAGGTAATTTTGCTGTTTTTTGTGTCTTTGATTTGTGCCAGGCTGCCCAGAGGGGAAGAAAGTGGAATTCATTACAAGCTTGTTAGATGCCCTCACCACAGACATGGTGCAAGCCATAAACTCACCAGCCCCCTCTGGTGGTGGGAGGTAAGTAGTTTCATGATGTAGCCCTGAATTAGTGTGAATATTGTACCAAAACATGAAGCATTATGGGTGATTGTTTAACTGCTTTTGGGTTTTCCTCCAAAAATCTTTCCCCTCTGATTTTCTGAATGTAATGCTTATGTTTTAACTCTGGCATGCACAGCTCTTGGCACAGACTAACAGGGTTTGTGTTCACCTAATATTATAATACAACTTTATACTCCACAGTCTCCCTTATAAATAATCAGTATCTGTCCGCATGTCCCGAAGATTATTTTAAGCTTCTGGAGAAATGGGAGGAATTCTAGTTTAATTATCTGGGTTTATTGAGCTTAAAAACAAAGAATAGGCTGGTTATATAAAGAATAATGCTGATCTTTCAGACCTCAGACTGTTACTTTATCTCAGGATCATCGTCATCATTGTCATTTTAGTGATATTAGCTTCGCAGGCAATTCACCACACTCGTTTTGAAACATGGACCCAGTTTATCACGCCTAATGCAACCAGTGTGTTCAAAAATAACAATAAACAGAAAGAGATAGAGAGATTTAATGTAAGATGCTTTTGATAAGCTACAATTCAATTTGTGGTTGGAGGGAATTATTTTCACGGGACTCTATGACCGGATAGATTTAAAATATGTCAGATTTACAACAATTTTCTAGGGGATAACACAAACTCGAAACAGATGGGACTTGAAGGTATTTGGGATGCCAATGAACTCTTGATTTAAAAATGATTTTATTGCAAGCTAAGCTGTAACAAACGACATTGTCAGTTTCTAACATGAACTGCCTGAAATGTCAAGATTTAAGATTTTGTCATTTCATGTATATTAATTAAGGGCCAAGGTCAAGTTATTTTATGTAAAATGTCAAATTGTGTCATGTAGGATTAATATTATACCTCCGTGTTTCCCCCCCTGTTCCTCTTCCCTCCCCAGGTTTGTGGAGCCGGACCCCAGCCAGACTCTGGAGGAGCGGGTGGTGCACTGGTACTTCGCCCAGCTGGACAACAACGGCAGCCAGGACATCAACAAGAAGGAGATGAAGCCCTTTAAGAGGTACCTGAAGAAGAAAGCCAAACCCAAGAAGTGCGCCCGCAAGTTCACCGACTACTGCGACCTGAACAAGGACCGGGCCATCTCCCTGTCGGAGCTGAAGGGCTGCCTGGGCGTCAGCAAGGAGGGTGAGAAGGAGAGGGAACAAGGGGAGAGAGTAAAGGTCACAGAGAGAGGTCCACCCCGATGTGAACCTAAAGCCAGCTGGGAAAATCTTCCCTCCTTTGACATCTAGTTAGAGATGCT
Source organism: Dissostichus eleginoides (assembly GCA_031216635.1). Lineage (NCBI taxonomy): Eukaryota > Metazoa > Chordata > Actinopteri > Perciformes > Nototheniidae > Dissostichus > Dissostichus eleginoides. The sequence goes on from CM062275.1 coordinate 29,471,411, forward strand.
CTTTGGCGTGAATAACTAATGTTTTAAAGTTAAACGGCTACTTCAAGGTCAATCAAACCTTCCTATAAACGTCAGATTGAAGATTTATGAGAGTGAAAGAGGGACATGGTTGTGCAAAGATGATCATTTGTCTTTTGTTTAAAATGTGGTGTTGTGTAAACCACAACATAAATAACTATTTCCATTTGTTCTCACATTAGTTTTTTTTACTATTTTTTGAATCATGTCACAGTTTGAAAACAGGTAGCTGTACTGATCCATTAACACAAAAAAAATCGATTTAAAGTGTGCTGGGAATATTTTATATCCGAGAATTAATTAATTTTCATTGCCTTAATGAAAAAAATCCACCTTCATGGAGTTGAATCTTTGTTTTCCTCTTCTGCAGGAAGCTCAACGACAAGCGGCAGCCAAGGGTCGAGGCAAGGGACCAAACTGTCCAGTAAGACAAACAATTAAACACTTTCACTAACTTTGTCTTTAAACGCTGTGGATTGGTTATGGTGTAACATATTAACACACAGCGCATGCTGGGGAAATGCAGATACAGATAGTGGACACACAGCTTTTGATTCACATGCAGAGCTTTACACGAGTAGAGTGAGTGTGAGGTGTTTGTCCTTCTGTATCAGCTTGGATGTGCAGTAGTGTGAGGTATTGTGTCCATGGTGTATTGTCATCTGTCCTGCTGCAGTTTTAGACTCAGATCTTAAGTATACTCTATTATGGTTGTAATTCATAGTTACACTTCTTTGGCAACAAGAAATTGGCGTATAATGTTTGAAAATGAACAAAAAACGACAATGTTACAAAGGAAAGTGATCATGCTTTTATGCTGATGGTCTCTTTATCTCTGAGTCTGTCTCCTTTTCATCTTAATCATTTTAGTTTGGGCAAGTCAGGACTTTTTTAGCACCATTTGGAATGAAATTGAAGTCTACATTTATCAAAACTATCTGCTAGGGATGTAACGATACCAAAAACTCACGGTACGATAATATCGCGATAACAAGTCCACGGTACGATATTTATCGCGATATTGAAAAATAAAGGAAAAAAAACATTTAAAAAAAAAAAATGTTGACAAATTTTCTTTGACATTTTTTTTTTTTTTTTACTTGAAAATTTTTTCTTTATTAAATAATAAATCTGATTTGTACAGCATTTTAGTTGGATAGTAGTATTTTAAAGTGTCAAAAATATAATAATCAGACCCTGCAATAAAATAAATCAAGTTTCACTTTAGTTTTTCAAGTAACTCAACTCAAACTCACTAACTCACTCACTCAGCATCATCAGACAGGTTATTTTTTAGGAATATGAGCATGTCCACATTTCCAGGTAGAAGCTGGGAGGTTTGGGCGTTTACAATATCCCCTGCTGTGGAAAAAACTCTCTCGCTTGGTACTAATGTTGCTGGGACAGAGAGATATGCTTTGGCCATGGGTGACAGCAGTGGGTAAAACTGTGCATTGTCTCTCCACCACTTCAAAAACAATACCGTTTTTTGCCAAGAAGGTGAGGCTTATTGACAGGGCGAGATATAAATATACTGTTGGTACTTGTCAATGTCTCTATGTAAATGTAGCCCTGTAAATACGATGTCCTTTTGTGTTATCTGTTGTTTTATGTTCATGTTGTAACCTACTTGCTGCCATGTTGGACAGGTCTCCCTTGAAAAAGAGATCGATGATCTCAATGGGACCACCTGGTTAAATAAAGGTTTAAAAATTGTAAAAAATAAAAATAAAATCCCTACTATCTGCGTGACAAGTATAAAAAAAACTATTTAGAGATTTAAAATAGCATCGTAAGAATACATCTTTAAAAACATTATATTTGTCATGTTTGAGTCTTTTCAAGACTGAACCGACCCTTTGAAACATTTGAGGTATTTCGATCCATCCCCCTCTGAGTGATCATCGGTCCTGGTGGTGCTGTTGACTCTGGCCCGGTGGGTTCAGCATCGCTCTGAGGTCATGTGTTTACCCAGCAGCCTGCAGAACAGAGGCTGCATGACATCATGACCCGGCAGCGCTGCCAGGGTCAACATCGAGGAAGAGCAGAGGAGCGTTTCTGAATCTCTCAGCTTCATGCTGAGAGCTGCAGATCCTCATGCTAACACTGTGAGCGAGTGAGGGAGTAGATCATTGATTTATGAAGAGAACTGGATAGAGGATGGAGGAGAGACCGTGCTTTCCCAAAGTAAGTCAATGGGAAAAGTATTTTTGGGCACAAAAGTAGTACCGCCGCTTGGCCACTATGAACATTTGCGTCAATGTCAGGCGCACTTCATGGGGGGCTTGGGGTAGATAGAGGTTTGTAAACAGGAAAGATGTGCTGAAATCGTTTATTCAACATGTTTGAATGGTGAAATGCACAGCGATAGATGTGCAGGCCAACAAGTAATGCATATATTGCATTAACTATTATTTATTTAAATCATTTCATACAGTCATCCTAATTCATGTGGACAGGAGCGTGAGCAACATTTCCTTTCACTTTCTGCAATCTTGTCCACGTTTATTTATCCCACATGAAACAACACTAAGAACGCATGAAGCAGACTCAATTTTCCTTCACATCTTTCCTTAAGCCTATGACGTTTCCTTAAGCGAAAAAACGGTTAGGAAAAGACATAGAAGCAGATTTTTTTGACAATTCGACCGTAGCCAAGTACAGCAGAGGAAGCTGTGTGAAGAGTGTGCTGGAACATATGGCAGCATTCTGCCCTGACTAAGATAGACGTTCATTGTGTTCAGGTATGCTGATCCTCAATGGCCTGGATCCCTTTAAGTCAAGCTGCCGCTGCCAGACATTAAATCTTATCATGCTCTGTCGCAGCTTAGGAGCGTCACTGGACTGTTGTTGGACATATTTACAGTTTACAGTACGTGCTTTTTATTGAAAGATGTGAGGAGGAGGGGAGCACATCTGTACGAGAATCTGCACACATGGGCAGGAGAAAAACATGTGAATACCTTGTGTGAGGGTTGAGGTGCTGCAGAGGGTGGCATCCATCCTCCGGAGAGAGCACTGGAGGTCCAGCATGTTGTCTCCTTCACTGTAACAAATAAACACAAACAGTTTAACGAATAAATCTGTTGCAACACGACGGTTCACAATGTTCTTTTTTAAAGGTCTTAATCCCATTTAGAGACAAAAACATACTATTGAATAAGTTAAAACACATGCAGGAATGCTTGCATAGACAAACAAAAAACCCAAAAACAATTATAAAGATATTAGAGGGTTTATTATGAGGGCTTACAAATGTTTTTTGTGTGAGGATGCATCAGCTGTTGCGTATTTTGCGGAGAAAATACAGAACGTGCTGCTATGCAAAACAGTCCAATAATGCACCGTTTCACACGTATTTGAACATAAAAGGAATAGTTTGGATGTTTTGAAGTGAGGTTGTATGAGGTACTTCTCCACAGTGAGTGTGTTGGCTACAGTACAGTACATGCAGTTTGTAGAAACAGGAGTACCAGCAGGAAGCTAACAATAAACTGCTGTGGACAGAAACCAAAAAAAGAATCAATAAGGGGACTGCTTTATTTTTCATATGTTTACCTATTAACCGTGCATTCAGATAGTCCTTTCTAACGCGGAATCAAAGCTGTTATCATTGCTCTCTTTAAAGACACCAGACTCCATTGAAATTGTTTTAATGTAATATAGTTTATGGTCTAGCCCTGCCTTGACTGTTGAGTCTCTTCAAACTAACACTTTAAAACCCAGCTGTAAGTCAAATAAATCAGCTCCGAGTTAACTTTTCATACTTTTATGCAAAAGTTTGAATGCAGGACTTTCAGTTGAAGAAGCATTTCTTCACACTACTACTATAAAGTAAATGACCTGAATACCTTTTCCACACTGACTTAACTTGACAAAGACCATTTAAGTCTTTCAACATCAGATGGTAGACATGTACTGCTTCTTGTTTCCCGTCTGCTGTTTTCTGTCAAACTAGTCTTCTCTTTTCCTCTCTCATCTCCTCTCCTCTTCATTTCTTCCCTTCTCATGTCCTCTTCCTCTCTCCTCTCCTGTTTGTCCTGGCTCTGTCCATCATTAGTAGTTAATGAAAGGAGGCATTATGGGGCAGAGCTGGCTGTGGAGCTGCAGGACCATTAGAGGTTTGTCCTCTGAGAGCCAACAGTAATGACTCCTCTCCACCAGTGTTTTAATTACTGTGACATCAGCTGCCCACACTGTGCTGTGGTGAAGGTAAAGATGTCAACAGAGAGAGCTGTGACACTGGAGACGTTTGCTCATTATGAACTCCGGTAATGTCTGAAGAGGTTGTCCAGTGTTTTCCTTTTACACATGGAGCACACAACAGGAGTTTGTCGATGTCAGAAGCGCTTCTCACTTACTGGAAATATACTCTTTGTTTAAAGGTCACCTATCATGCTATTTTTAGGCAATAGCCCAGACCTCGACATTAACGACTGCCCGATGGCCCGAGGCAATCTAGTATTTAGCTCGGGCAATGAAGCCTCACCTGCTGGTTGCCCGATCGGGCAATCTATTATATGGCAATTGTGTAGACGTGTCAGTGCCTGACAGTGGTCAAATCGGTTGGAAAACGATGAAAAAGTTGCCAAAAGTCGTTCTTCATTGACGTCGCCATTTTGTGTGCTTCGCGGATGCGCTCGGCTCCTCTCGACTGCTGCTCGGGTCTGCTTCGTGCGTCATTTCGTCCGCGCGCATTTTTCAGGGCAATCTCTATTGGGCTCAGGGCTATCTGTAAATTAGCTTAGATGGCCCACAGGCAATAGCAGAGGTCTCAGATATATAAAAATATATAAAAAAACATGTCTATGAGGTGTTTTGCTCAAAATACCTAACAGATCACCCATTCTAGCCATGCCTCATATCCCTCTATTTCACTTCCTATTTCTAAAGTGCTGATTTGGGTATAAAGCTTTAAAAAAATAAAACATTGATAAAAAAAGAAAAGAGGAGGGGGCTGAGCTCATGTGGACCCGGCAGCTACTGTCTAAACTAAATACTGCCGTGATGAAACGCCATATCATGGATTATCAAGGATTATTTCTGAAACAGTATGGAGCTCAAAGGCTTTCTCTCTTGCCGGTTATACCACAAGGTGAGTTCCTTTTTATTTCCTGCTTCTTCACACACATGCTCTCCAGTACAGGTTAGCTCTGAGTGTTAGCGATGCTAATGTAAACACCAACCATATTACGTCCAAAACAGTCGGGCATTGTTTCTGATAGCAACGTTTCTGATAGGGCCGTGGGTCCACATTTCCGATATTACGTCATATCCGACGCAAATCTGGATCAGCTCCGTTGTAGCCCCGTTTTTAGAGATTTGGGTACGGAGGAAAAGAGAGAGGGTTTTATTTTCTGACGCTGCGTGAGTTCCCTGACACACCGGGGACACATCTTTATGTAGAAAAGACATCAAAAAGTGCATTTTGCATGATAGGTCCCCTTTGGCAAGGGTTTGCTCCGGGGTGAAAGTGAGCAACAACAGTTGATGGCGAGTACGATGGAGAGTAGAAAGTTATTGTAGGAATATTATTATGAGGGAAATTTGCGTGGGTGTAGTTAGGGAAATGAAACACTGATGGTGCAGGGATGTACTGATCCTCTCTGTTTAGGATTCTTTTGGCTACCAAAAATATTTGTGTGCTGGTCAGAAAGTTTCAAAGGGGGTACTTTATTGAAAAACACTATCTTAGATTATTGAGGGTTGCAGAGCAAAGGGAAACAGTGTTTTCCTCACCATCACTACTGCTGTGACTCGGTCTCTCTTCACCCTTTTCTCCCAGATTCCACATCTTCAGGTTTACCATGATTCCCAGCTCTCGGGCCAAGCGTCTTTATCGTGCGGTCCCAGGTGAGGCGAGGCGATTCTCCGGCAGACAGGCTCTGCTTTCAGCTCTTTCTCACGAGTGGGGCCAAGGTGTCCGGGGAGAGGCCAGGGGGCTTTGTGTTGTTAATGCAGCAGACAGTGTCCTCAGTGACTGGGGGGTGGGGGGAGCGGCTCTGGAGCCTCGTAATTGCAAAGGCGATTCATCAGCGCTCCTAAGGCTCCGTACAACAGAGACATTTATCTGAGCTGAAGAGAGGAGCGGCATGACTTCACCGAGAGAGGAGCAGGAAATGTATCTCTGCAGTTTAACAGGTGGAACAATCAGTTGGGGGAGCATATTCAGACCCTTCGCTAATGTAAAATATCTCACGTCAAACGTTATGCAGATACAGAGATACAGATTCGGACCAAAGGATTGAAAGGTTATCTGCAAAAAGTATGATCATTTTTCTTTGTAACATTTGAAGTTTATGACAGTTAATGCACCGAATTATTTTAATCCGTCGCATAATCTTGTTTATAGATCGCCTAAAAAAAATCCCCATAGGAAAAACTGGCGTAGAAAAAACGGCTGGTGTGAATCCTGGAACAAGATATTTTAGTATTAAAATATCTCCATGTTTTCTACAATTCCGGTTTTCACCTAAATTAAAGTTGTCAGAACAAAGGATAGCAATGTTTGTTTTCACTCTTCCTCCCGATGATAGGGTCCAAACCGAGCAAACTATCTAGAATACTTGCTCGATTAATGTTTAACATATTATCACAAGAAGACATAATGATGTCAAATCCAATATTTACCCCAAAAAGCAGAATAAGTTCCCTTTAGTCCCATTTTCTTACTTTTATACAAACTGTTCATAATCAGTGGGTCGATGAATTTACTAATCATGACTTTATAACATACAGTAGATGCTCATTATACGTAGCAACATAGCCCCATGGATTACGTTTTTTGTGTGTATAAAAAATATTGTGAAAGAAAGCCTTCTTTTTATACCGTTTACAGGTAATGTCGTTCATATGTGTACGTTTAGAGAAGCTAAATATTTTATGAACTGGGTGGATACAAGTTGTTTCATTGTATTAGACGGTAACAAAAATGGACATTTATTTATATGAGAATGTCACGGCTGAGACAGCGAAGTCAGGAGCCATGTGGATCCCCCTCGTCATGGAAGACAGAAGAGGTCATAATATTTATTTAAAACACTTAAAGTATAGGTAAAGCATTCAGAGCAGGACTCGCTCATCTGGGAGTTAATCTGTGATTTATGGAGCCACGGAGGAGAGGTGAAGCTTTAAAGTCTGAACAGAAACTCTGCACGGTCTGAGACTCAGGGATCAGCCGGACTGTTTCACTGCTGACACACACACACACACACACACACACACACACACACACACACACACACACACACACACACACACACACACACACACACACACACACACACACACACACACACACACACACACACACACACACACACACACACACACACACACACACACACACACACACACACACACACACACACACACACACACACACACACACACACACACGTAGTCCAGCTACACACATACTGCATGTTCACAAACCTGCAGACACAACATGCAAACTGATAGAGGGAAATACATAAAAACACACATTTAGATTACATAGACATTTTTGCATTTACACACAGAGTTTTGGAGGACCTCTGCTCCCTTCTGACTGTCATCTGAAAGCAATCTAAACTCTTTACCCATCTGCTCCACTCCAAGGCTTCCTCTCCTTTCTGTCCGTTAATTTCAATCGTCACGGTAAAATCCCAGTTTCAGTGTTAGCTGCTGCCTGCATCCATTCCTTAATGCCTTTCATTTCAGCTTATCAACGCCGCTCATTGATCTCCAATGACATGCTGTAACTGTATGCCTAACTGACCATCATATCTGGGCACCTTGTAGAAAAAAACATGCAAGTTTTTGTACATTAGTTTTGATCTGAAGACCTCAGCATTTGTATTTACCGCCCGTGAAATCATAACAGATATGTTTACCAAAAAAGGGGCGGGGCCATGAAGGTAAAAGGAGAGAACCTGATGGGTTGCTCTCATGTGTACGAGTAAAGAAACTAGAAATGATTCACATTTGAGAAGCTGAAATCCGAGAATACTGAAAACCCAAATAGATAAATACATTTTCAAAACAGTTTGGGGTTCATTTTTTTATGGACAATTTATAGATCCGTTTTTCCAGCTCTAGTTTAGTTGCAGACGGCAGATCTGCTTTACTTATTGTCATTCAAAATAAGCAACATGCGCACCATGATGGTTTTACTGCATTACTAGATATAGTTTATGTTTGTAACATAAATTACTAAATGTGTGTGTGATGTGTGTGTGAGTCTTTGAGCTCCTGTCATTGTCTTGTCACGCGATGTGCGTGTGCATCTGGACGCCGGAAACTAAAAACCAGACGAGTGACCCCCCCCTTTGTGTTTTCCCAGTAGGTCGTCTGGTGTGAGCAGAGGAGGATCCCAGAGCTGAGACGAGAGCAGAGGGCACAGAGGGAAGGCATCTGTACGCTTGCTGACAGGAAAGAGAAAGATGGAGCAGAAAAATTTACAAGTTCCAGAAAAACACAAGAAAAAACACAAGAAAAAAAACAAGCGGCGCCAAAATATTTGCACTTTCTCCTCCCTATGTTTGACATTTTTCTGTTTGTACGTGTTGTTTTTCTCTGGAAGTGACTGAAAAAGGCCTAGGTAAGAATGAGGATATATTTGTAAAAAGAAGACCACTGGAGGATGTTTCCACGTTTCCCCTCGTGTTTAGTCTGCCTCACAACAGGCACATTTTCTGGCTATTAAATTTACATTTCCCCCGTTACATATAGGAGCCCAGCGGTAACTCATACAGGGAGTCAGAATGATGCTCGACACTCAGAAGGAGGAGCTAAGATAATGTAGAACAATTCAGAGGAATGTTGTGTGTGAGCATTAATGAGTATGACAATTAAACTGTGACCATGAAGTCTAATGTGTCAGCGCAGAGAAAGCTGTCTGAATCCCCTTGCACTGTACAGATAAATTAACATTTTGGCAAATGTGTTTTTGCTCAGTTTATACCTGTGTCGGGAAAAGTTAGCTGAAACAATTATAATCTTAGAACAGTTAGTAAAGGTGTACTTTTTGTGCAGGCAGAAAGCAATGCAGCACCGACATGTGGTGTGTAATCCACATGTCGGTGTGTTGTCTGCACAAAATGCCTCGAGGACTTCATTGTTTTTGTACTTGTGTATAAAGTCTGGGCTATTGAGAAATAGGCTTTTTAGAGTAGCTGGTTTTATTGATGCAACTTCTCTACTGTCCCTCTAAAAGTTCATTTTCAATCAGCGCCCATGTTCATCAAATAAAAAATGTGTTATTAATACTAAAAGTTCAAACCATCATGAAAAAGATGACTAAAAATCAGATTTGTCAACAAGGTGTTTTTGTTCAGTACATATCGCTTTGGGGAAAAGCTAAATGAAATAACTTCATTAATAACTTACCACACATAAAGGTGTTAGTGCAACCAGATCAGTGTGTAACCAGCATGTTGTCTGCAAAAAACGCCTTTGTTATTTTTGTACTTTTGTATAAAGTTTGTGCTAACAAGAAATAGTCTTTCTACAGTAGCTGGTGTTAAATGATGTCCGGATACACATCACTGTCCTACTGTGTCTATTTTTATAGGAGAAAAATACAATTTAAGTTCATAAATCAGGCAATCAGAGACCACGTTGTAAAGTGTGTTATTAATACTAACAATCGTATTAATTAAGATGGCTTTAAGTTAAAACCACAATGAAGGAAATCTACTTAAACATGTGTTTGTTTTTGTTCATCACAGACTGTTTTTGCAAAGATGTAAGCACTTCATTTCTTACCACACAGATACATGAAGTACTTGTGTGCAACCAGAAAGCAATGCAGGACCATTATGTTGTATGTTATTAGCATGGTGTCTGTACAAATGCATCAAGGGCTTGCTGCTCTACTGTCTATATACAAAATAAAGGTTAATGTAGGTCATTTTCATCAGGCAAAGAGTTCCCACATCCAATAAACAACTAATTTGTAAAATGTGTTATTCATAATAAAATAATATCGACCAATGCAGCTTTAAGGTCAAACCACAATGAAGGAAATTGGTTTTCACACATCTTTTGTCACTGTTGTTTTATGTGTAACTTTATGTGTAGTTACGTCAATGTGGCTACTTTTATTAGTTAATGTGCATTTTCTACACAATCAAACCTGACTATTTTAAATGTGTTAGTGGTGGATTCTGCATGTCTTGTTTGTTTGTTTTTATCATCTGACTCCGTCTTCCCATTACAAATCGCAACAACATCAACAAATCCGTGACGCAGACCCCCTGGTGGGGATTAGATTTTCCAAAACAGGTTATGATGCAGAGACTTTCTCTTTTAAGTACCGGGAAAAATGAGGTGTTTCAGATGACTAACCCCAGACAGTAAATGTAGTAAGATGTTTACACGTCTCAGTGTCCCGTTAATATCTGCCGTCATGTTCTCCCGTTATTGTAAACAAGATGGGCCTTTACTAAAAGCCCGGTCCTAAAATAAATATTTGAGTGTCCCAAGAAACACCGGAGTATATTTTGTATGTAAGCTCATTTATTGTCTGTGTAAAACATACTTAGATGTGTCACCCCAGAGTGTCTGAATAAGAGGAAAAAGACAGAGGAAGAAATGAGGGTTGAAAATAACCTTATAAACATGTTTTGGAATGTAAATAAAAAAAGCTTCCTCACATTTGGGAACAATTGAGTTTTTAATATTGGTGAGTTTGTGGTTTAAATGCCTGTTTTTGAAGTTGTGTGTTTCTCTTCATACCTGGTGGTGAGTAAATCCATTGTACATATGTAAAATAATGATTGTTTAACTAAATGTTACTATGGGCTATATGTCACTTACTTCTCTGTCAGTCTGACTTATTGTAAGAAAATAATTCCTGTGTGTTTACATCGAGCCAAACATTACAGTAGCTAATTCACGTGAAATGCTTAGCTCAGTCTGTGTTTAATGTTCTCTGAGCGCTGTTTATTTAATGTGCGCCGGGGTTATTTGACTATTTCAGCTGGTGTTTTACGACTCCTGTCATCACGACACTCTCTGCAGAATGCACACAGTGTCTATCTGCTGCTTAATCCACTACAATCACAAATCCAGTCACGTCTCATTGGAAGCGGACGGTTTTGCCAAGAAGTAGAGAAGAGAAACGTGTTGCTGCTGCAGGCCGAACACTGAGCGCTGTGTCTGCTGAACGTTTCCAGACCAGCAGCAGAGCACATGCTAACAGGCTAGTAATCACTGCTAATCATGGGGGGGGGGGGGGTTGAAGCGAATGTGGCCTACAGATGACTGTCAGTCTGACGGGGAGCAGTGGTGAAAGAAGATTTTTTTAGTCAAAGTAGCAAAACTGAACTGAAAGAATACTCAGTAAGAACAAATCCTGCATTGAAAATCTCACTCAAAGAAGCCCTTTTGTTATTTTTAAGTGGTTTCCCTCTCCTGTAGTGTGTAATATAGGTTTTAGTGCATGTAAATGGTCTGCAAAGGCTAAAATCCCTGTGTTCCCTCCAGAGGATATTTCTCTCCCACACACTCATTTAAATGACTTTACATGCTGGATATTTTAACCTATAATTAAAGTTTATTGGTCAGTTATATTTTGTATTAAAGGTCCCATGTCATGGCCATTTCTACTGATCATAATTCCATTGTTGAGGTCTACTAGAATATATTTATACTGTGCAATTTTCCAAACTCACATTGGTTTCTCATACAGCATCTCTGTAAAGTATGTGTATTCACCGGTATTCACTCTCTGTCCTAAACGGCTTGTTGGAGCTCCTGCCCCGCCCCCCCCTCCCTGTGAGCCCAGTGTGCTCTGATTGGTCGGGACGTTGCGAGGCTCGCTGCTCAGTGACCTTTCTTACTGGTGTGGTTTCAGGGTCGGCGATACAGCGAGACAGCGCGAAACTCATCCTGAGCCCACACAAACACTCCCAGCCGAAGTAAAAACAATAAGTGTGGCTTGATATTGAGTAAGAAAAAGGTTTATAAACGCTGTGAGGATGGGTCTGCGGAGAGCATTTCTCCGCGATCACAACTCGTCTATTACCAACCAGGGAGCTCTATGCAAGTCAATGGGACTCCCTGTTAGTTGAAAATGTACGCTAAAGGTCCTGGTGTGTGAGGAGCTCCGCGGATTGGTCCATTTTGGTTCCGGGAACCGCATGACGTCACTTGGTTCCCGGAAGAAACAAATGGAAAAAGAGAAATGTCCAACGAGGCGTTCTGGGGCAGCATAGACAGGTCTTTTCTGTGTTAGAGTTTTACTCGCTACAGGGTGTACTTTGAGGGTTTTTGACTCTGCAGACCGTTTACATGCAGAAAAACCTTCATAACACACAAGGGGACGGGTAATAACCAGAAAAGCACGACATGGGACCTTTAACTAATAATCTAAATGTGTGACTACAGTAACTACAGCTGTTAAGAAATATAGTGGAGTAAAAGTACAACAATTCAAAGCAGAATTATTAGAATACTGTCTTGCTGAGCTTCTTGGTAAGCATCTAAAAGTGTTTTCACAACATTTATTATTACTAGTTGGAGAAGTGAGATCTAATGGAAAGACAACTCGGAGGCGTGTTGTCTTTGGGTCGATGTACATTAAAGACCCAGTGAAGTGTGCGCCGGTGCATGATCTGTTATGCTAATACGTATAGTAATGACCAAAATTGTCCATTGGAACCCATATAAAAGATGTTGGAATAGCAACGAATTTGACGAGTTGGAATTTTCCGCTGGGAAACCTCCGCCTTCGTGGGCGTGGCTTGCGATCTACTGCGTGACGTCAGAAGATGGGCTCAGCCGAAGTGTTTACATTCACCACCGTTCATTTTGTCTCTGTTTCAAAGTGGAATTTACCAACGTTTTTGAGCGAGTATTTTATTGGAAAGTGTTTCGCAGTCGACTGGAAGTGATTGCCAATCGAGGAAACCTGACAATGGAGGCGACAGTGAAGAAAAAGGGAGGAAAAACACACGGGAAGCGATGCATTGCCGCTGGCTGTGGTAATGTCAATTCTGCCGAAGTGGCGATGTTTCTGTTCCCAAAAGATGAAGGTGAGTGGCTGGTGTTATTGTTTCGTAGATTCGTAGATTGTTTATGAAAAATAAAGGCCACTGTGTTTGTGTTACTAACAAGACTATCATGGCGGCGGCAGAGCTCAAGTCGAGTTTCTCCGCCTGGAGATATTCTCACTATTTCACTTTTGTCGAGCACAAAGAAAAGAACGTTTTAGTTAAATGTAAGTTGTGTCTTGGCGGGTCAAAGATCCTATCGACTGCCCAAAACAGCAATTAAAATCTGTTGAAACATCTGCAGAAACAACATGCTGGGACGAAGCTAGTAGCTAAGACCACAGACCCAGACTCATCCGACGCCACTCCACCTCCACCTAAGCAACAGCGGCTGGATTGGCACTTTGAAACATATCTTTGTGTTTGTGTTTGTATAGACCACATTGCTTAGCAGAGTTCAGTGATGCAAATGCATGTCAAGTTGATCAACAGGTTGTATTATTCTCCGATGCAATAACAGTACTGAAATGAAGGCTACAGTATAAGGGCATTAATGGGTGCCCTTTTTTAAGTAACTAAAAAGTTACTTTTCACAGTAACGCATTACTTTTTGGTGTAAGTAGTGAAGTAACTAGTAATTGTAACTAGTTACTGGTTTTCAGTAACTAGCACAACACTGCATGTGAACATGAATGTTGCATCATGCTATGAACAGATGAATGTATGATCAGGTGATGGCCAATCCTGTGTGTAGATCTACTCTAGATCTATGACAAAATATTGTCCTCAACTAAATTGACTTCCATGGCCACTTTCCTCATCTATCCTGTCCGAAAAGCTGTCAAAATCACTCATTTTTCTCGCACCAGTATCACTTTCCGAAGTCTCCGCCATGTTTACAATCACAACTGGGCCCATCTTGTGACGTCACAGCCGCTATCGTCTGCAGCAGCGGTAGGCTCAGACTCTGAAAAATTTGCGATGTTTATCTCGTCCCTCGCACTTCCTAAAAAATTATTTTAGCCATGAACAGGTACAATTATATGTAAGAAATGAAACTGCCATTTCATTTTGGCGCAAAAAAATGCACTTCACTGGCACTTTAAGTGGCTTGAGGTGCAGATGTATGGCTGTGCACAAAAAATACTTTACTGCTTTCTCATAGGCCGCATTATGGCCTGATCTTTGTGAACCAATAGACTGATAAAAGAACAAAAGAAGAGTAAAAAGAAAACACTTTTATGAAGTGCATCCTGGCACACAGCAGCTGCAGACACCTCGGTTTGTAAAACTTTTCTGGGAATTTTCTGAACTGAAACACACATTTGAAGTGTCCATAATGAGAAAAAGGTCTGCAGATGCCCTTCATCAGGACATCTGAAACACAAGCATACCAGGGATTATTTTTACTTAAAGGTAGGGTAGGTAATTCACTTCAGAAACACTTGTTGTTATATTCCATGGAATGCTCTTAACATCCCGATAGCAATGAATACATTAAATGCTTTGACAATAAATACATACAAAAATTTTCATCTGTGGAAGACGTAGTACTGTAAAAAGCACGACCAATCATCTGAGCCGGCCCGGCTAAAATAACTGGATGGCCTACCTGCCTGTCAGCCTTCCATCTCGTGCACAAACTGATCTCGTGCCCTCATTGGTCATGTGCGCGTTCGTGTGTGTTGGAGGAGGGGCTCTGTAAGGAAGTCTGAAGGAAGGGGCAGATTTTTTCCGGCTGCATACTTTCAAATTTTAGCACACTCGAGCTGGTTTCTCCATTCTTACCTACCCTACCTTTAACATGCGGTTATTTAACAATAAGTTTATAAATGATGAAGTTATTTCCCCCTTTCTTTTTTCAAGAACTAAAATGTTTCTCTTCTCGTCCCACTTGACTTTTCACAGATGTTTTTTACCACATCTAATCACACTGCACTGGGTTTACACTCAGTCCTGTGCAGTAAAGAGGTATTTAGAGCTGAAGAAAGAGTTGACTGCTGCCCCCTAGAGGGGAAAATGCTTCACTGCAGACTGCACATATTGACCTCTGTTTGCAGGTATTCAACACATGCTACAGTCAACACATTGAATTCCTGGAACTGACAATAAATATCTTTACAGAATGTGATGTTATATGTCTTGCAATATTTAGAACTTTATTGGGGACTCATGTGTAACTTTTTATTGGAAACCTAGCAGTAAAACTGACTTGAAAATAGATGGAGGATATTTTAAGAAGGCATAAAAAAAACAGATGAATACACATAATAAATGTGTCTTATATAAACGAAACTACCCTTAAGTAGTGGGTCAAACAAACCATAACTTAAAAAAACTAAGAAGAAATTAGAATAAATTGTAAAAAAGGTCAAATAATTTAGAAAAATTAATAAGAGCAAGAAGCACACAGAAACTAAGATACAAAACTAACCAATCAGAAGACAACAGTCTTATGAAAGAACAACATATGTGTGAGAAAAGAACTAGAGAAAATATATATTTAGTCAAGAAAAAATTTAAATAACGACTTAAACGTGATAACAATTTACATTTTCTGAGATTAACCTGTTTTAATAAACATTTGATTACATGGATTCGCTGATTTAGTGATGGGACTTCAAAGGTGCGGATGTTGTCAGTGCATGATGGGAGGCATGGGGGGGGGGGGTTTCTGGTGATGAGGGGGTTTCTGAATGGGGGAGGCGGGGGGTTGTATCACAGATGAAACTGGAGCCACAGGCAGCTGCAGTACATCTGTCTTGTACCGACACATGTGGCTTTTGACTTCCAGTGTGAAGTTCAAAAGAGTCTGTAATGACGCAGCTGCTTAGGGATGTAAGAGTGTGTGTGTGTTTTTTTAGAGAGTGTGTGTTCTCTCCTTTGTTGGAGGTGGGGTGGAGGGAAGGGGTTTCATAGGTGAGGACTGGAATTTGGGGTTTTGAGAGAAAGTGACGTGCGTGCAGTACAGGTGCTGCAGTCATGTTTCAGGAGGTCTACAAGCTGTGTTTCTAACATTTAGCTTATCTAACTGACGTGGGGATATGTATAAGGTATAAAATGTAGCATTTCTGCATTAAAACACCTAAACCTATGCTATGTATTTAGTAGAGTTGTGTAGTTTCAGAGAAATCAGTATCATTGTAATAGAGTAAAGTTCCTCTGTTCTCCTGTAATGTTATGTCTGTTTTGAGTATTCATTTGTTGCACTGTTTATCAAGTTTTAATCCACATTTTCATCATATGCTTACCTATTGGTGCTTTTTTATGTCAAGGGACATCTGGATTTGAAGTTATCAGAGGAACAAGCTGAGCTAATGTTAGCGGTAAGCTCGTAACTCTCCATCCTAAATCCACCAAACTGCATCAGAAGAACCCAGATTTTTAAGGTGAAACTTATTTATTCAATTGTTTTGAGTCTGTTTGTTTTGGTAAAAACGAGACATCTGTGTATAATTGGGCTGCCAGTTAAATCTTCTTCCACTTTTGGATCAGAGAAACACGTTGAGCTAACGATAGCGGCAGCCGAACAGCGTGAAGGACAAACTCAGATTTTTAACATCACATTTTCCCTTTAAAACTGTTTGTATCCCTCCTGGAAAAACAATCAATTTTGTACGTTTAAAAAGTACTTTTAACAGATTCTACTCATAACTACTACTAGAAAATGTTTACTAATTTCGCATATTTAAATGGAGGGGATACAGTCTTGAATTTGAACAAAGAACATGGAGGAACACAGGATATCTGTGCATGTTAGAGTTGCATCAGAGTACACCTTATATTTCACATCTCCACATGTTTTGGATGTGATTGTATTCCGTTGTTTCTCCTTTGGTTGCATTGAAACACTTAGAAACAAATCAAACACCATTACAGGTAATCAGAGGGCAATTAGCCTGTGATAGCTAAACATTAGCAGTAGGGGGGGGGGGGGGGGGGGGGATGATGCCCAGCACCTGCCCTGCAGCCGGGCCTGTGCAGGGTCAGGGGTCTGCCTGCAGGGGGGGGTCAGGGGTCAAAGTTCACGCTGCAGACAGGCGTATCGTCACGGTGATGCAGAGCTGCAGGAACACAGCTGCTCATAGGTGGACGACGCGTTTTACCCCCCCGTGCTAATTATGTTTTACTCTCTTTTTCTGCGCTACAGATTGGTGGTGAACATAAAGTCCTGTGACAGCAAGGTGAAGCTTAATCTATAATAATATATTATTTGTTCATCATATTTGCAGTAATATTAAGTATAAATCACTCAAATTATCCTACAAATGTAGAGGAGATCAGTTAGGGTGTATTGGAAAATCCTATGAGGCCGAAAGCTGTTTAAACAAAAGCCCTTGTTGGAGTATTCCATAGATGACATCAGAAATGTGTTACAGTCCCTAGAAAGACTTAATGAGATGCACGGTCATCAGACACTCGTGAAATTTCCATTAAAGTGATCATCACAGGACAGAGTTACCACACACACACACACACACACACACACACACACACACACACACACACACACACACACACACCACACACACACACACAACACACACACACACACACACACACACACACACACACACACACACACACACACACACACACACACACACACACACACACACACACACACACACACACACACACACACACACACACACACACACCTAAAGCACGTGTCTGTGCGATTGCCAACTCAGTGTTCAACATGCAGATGAGCTGCCTGTTAGCACTGACCTGGGACCAGTCGCCTTGTTTCTTTGAGCGATAATATGATGTGTGTGTGCAGCAGAGGAACTGATCCTCAGTCAGTTTCAGGACGGCGATCAGCTGATCCTGAGAGACGGAGGCCTTCCTGTCAGGACGGCAACAAATTCACCAGCTGGGTGAGACTTCATCACTGGGAGAGTGTGTGTCTGTGTGTGTATGTGTGTGTGTGTTCACTGAGGAACATTTACACGGTCATATCTGACACTCAGGGATGAAGACGGGATCAACGTACGACACTACGGATCAGTGGTGAGAACTTGAAAGAAAATCATATCGATTCATCTGGAGATCATTTTCAGATTAATCAATTGTCTTTAAAATAAGTCCACAGTGATGTCTCTTCAAAGTCTTGGTTTTTAACTTTTCCGACATTATATCGCTGCATAGTCTGCATTTTGCAAAGGTGTCGCCATGTACTGTACAGTATTAATCTTGTTTTTAAAAAATACAGATGAAACTGCTAAGAAAGAAAAAACCCTCCAAGTTCATTCACATTTCAAATTAATATTCAATATGTGAAACAACGGGTATACCATTTGGTTTTTAATGACTGCAAGCTACGTGAACAGTTTTAAGCGTGGTTGTTCATCTCCCAGAGACCACTAACTGGATTAACATTTTTCTCTCACTTTTTGGATTTGTATTTTGGAGACGAGCGGTCTGCTCACCTCCATAGCAGCACAGGTATTGAAACAAACTGTACATTGCAAGTATAACATTTGTTTTGATTTGTTTAATTATTTCTGATTCAAATATATTGTGTTTTTTTTCGGGATCTGATTAAATAAATTGGCAAGTTTTTATTTAATGCTTCAATCATAACACGTTTTTTTTTTTACATATTTGTTTAGAAGTGAAAGTCTACACATTTTAATGCAATGTGTGTGACAATAGTCTCCTTGCTATATGCGTTTATATTTAATTTCATCAAAATCAATAACAAAATCCTTTACTACTACTCTGAATACTGGTGAAATATTTTTGTCTTATCAGCGACAGAAGTCCGAGGATAAATGCACAAACATCTGGAGGGAGTCATTTAACGTCTCAGATCCACCAATGGCATCGCAGGAGGTTTGTTTGTTTTAATAATCTTTATAACAAATTAACATAGTCTGACAGAAGGAGCTCTATCAACCACGTGTGCTCATTAACATTGTACATGTTGCAGTGTGTGAAAATACTGAGGTAACCTTTGACCTTTATAAGCAGTCGTAGGGTGGCTTATGTCTGCAGAAACCACTGAGCTCACATAACTAAATTATAACGAAATATAATTAGAAAAATTGACATTTGTAAATGTACTCACCCCATGTTACCTTGAAGTATTTACACAAATTAAAGATAGCATGGGGTGAGTAAGATATATAAATGGTCATGGCGAGGGTGAAATATTCCTTTAACAAAGAACTGAATGTGACTGACCGCCATTGTTTCAGACCCGTCTGACAGCCACCCTCCTGACCTCCATCCTGGCCGTGGTGCTGGGGTCGCTGCAGATCGGATACCACACCGGGAACGTCAACGCTCCGGCCAAGGTGAGCAGCTGGGGGGGAATAAAGACATTATGTTATCAGAAATCACGTCAGATTTTTTTTAACAGAGATGTTGTGAAATCTTCATGCTTAGAGCCTTTTTTTTCTTAAATCAATACTTTTATTTTGTAATCACAGGACCCCTGTAGTTGTATTTAGCACAAATGCCTCCAATAAGAAACATTTAAAACAAAATATGCATTCTACAAAGCTTTGCAGAAAGGCCACAAATGAAGTATAGAGAAAAAAGAAAAAAATGACATTTGAATAAACTTTTGCATAAAGACAGTGGACAAGCGAGTCCTGGCTTCTTCTGCGTATGAAAACACTCTGAATATCTTGCTGAGGTTGATGCAGGGGTGAGTGAGCGTTAAACAAATATCTCACTCTCTCAATAAAACACTGAATAAATGTAACAACCTGAAACTGTGCGGCTCTGCTCCAGCTCTGCCAGAGTTTACTATCTCACAGCTACACCGCACCACATGTCTGCAAGTGAGGCAGAACTACTGTCAAATTCCACAGAATACTTAAATACTTTTTAGCCAAGTTACACATTTCTAAAAACAACTAAATCTAGAGAAAAACAAGCTGAGCTAACGTTAGCGGCAGCCGTACAGTGTTCAGGAGAAAGGCTGTTTTTTAACGTCAAACTGAAACTTTATTCACTGTATTTACTGCTCTGTATCAAACCTCCAGAACCATGAACACTGAATCCTCACCAAGAGGAGCGGAAGACTACAACTCCCATGATCCCACACTTCTTGACAACACCAGCAAACTCCAGCTTTTGTTTAGTTTAGACTGAGAGACCCCTAGTGGCAACAAATACAGATTGTGCATTTAAAGGGGACCTATCATGCAAAATGCACTTTGTGATGTCTTTTATACATACATATGTGTCCCCGGTGTTCCAGGGAACTCACAAAGTGTCAGAAAAAACAACCCTCTCTCTTTTCCTCCATACCCAAATCTCTAAAAGCGGGGCTGCAACGGATTTGATACGGGTGGATTTTTTATTTGCACCTTTTTGACGTAATGTAGGTGCACTCCGCCTGATTGGTCAACTCTCCACCAATCAGGGGAATGAGAGGTTGGGCCATGTTGACTCTCCACTCGTAATCACAGCAAGCATGATAACATGACGCTCGTGCCGGGGCCGTGTCACGCCCCCCTCTTCCGCATGGGGGCGTGGTCAGCTGAATCAGACCTTGCAAAGACAGAGCTGGTGTGGGGCAAAATGAGGCATGGCTAAAATGCATGATCTGTTTCGTATTTTGAAAATTAAAACGTATTAATATACCTTATATATATATATATATATATATATATATATACCTTATATATTATTTAAATATAGCATGATAGGTCCCCTTTAAAGAAACAACATACATGACATGTCACCATGCTTGTTTACTATAGTTTACTTATGTGCAAGCAACCAAATGCCTTCTTTTGTTATCATTTGTATTAAAGGACCCCTAACTGCAGAAAATGACATTGTGCTTTTAATGTTCAGTGATGAGATAACAATCTCTGTTTGAATTTCTACTATGCTTTTTAATGTCGAACGTGTTTTTCTTTAGATCATCGAAGAGTTTTTCAACCACACGTGGAGAGCCAGGCACAACCAGTCGATGCCAGATCATAGCCTGACGCTGCTGTGGTCACTCTCCGTCAGCATCAAAGACTTCGGAGCCTTACTGGGATCACTGGGAGTCAAATACCTGGCAGACTCTTACGGAAGGTTAAAAAAAATACACTTTGTTCCTATATTTTCCATTATGGGTGCGAGAATTGGAAAAAATAATTGATTATGATTATTTTTGAACGATATTGCTAATATGATATTTGCGTCATTATTATGAGGGAGGCTGTGGCGCAGTGGATTAGTGCGTTGGTGTTCGGATCAGGGGAGCACAGGTTCAAACCCCACTGCAGTCAGCATGTCGTTGTGTCCGAGACACTTCACCCCAAATTGCTCCTGTGGCGATTGTCCACAGTGTTGAGTATGTTAGTCGCTTTGGATAAAAGCGTCTAACATGTAATGTAATTAATTATCATAACCATTGAAGATTTATATTAAAATGATCATGGAATGGATTTTAACTACATAATCCAGCATTATCTGAGGTTAAACACAAGCTTTTATCTTGTGTTCCTTTTCCTGTCTTGTTTTACTTTGACACTATCACAGTAACAGTTGGACATTTTCAGCATAGAAAAAAAAGTTTAAAGTAACATTTTCCAACCGTTTTCTTCCAACTTCTCCAATGGTTTGAAGAGGATCAGTACCAAACAAATATATTTTGTAGGCCGCGAAATCTCTGCATCTCTTTCTAAACAGCCTTAATTTCCAGCACTGTTCTGTCTTTGTGATCCTCTCCCCCCCTGCAGGCGTAACTCCATCCTGATCGTGAACTGCCTCTCGGTGGCGGGGGCGGCTCTGATGTCGGCCTCCAAAGCCTGCCGCTCCTTCGAGGTTCTGATCCTGGGGCGCCTGGTGTTCGGGTTGTTCTGCGGCCTGGTGATGAGTCTGAACCCGCTCTACATACAGGAAGTGTCGCCCACCAACCTGAGGGGGGCCTTCGCCACGCTCAACCAGGTGTCCTTCGCCTCGGGCATCCTGGTGGGAATGGTGAGGACGGAGAAGGAGAAA
This sequence comes from Dissostichus eleginoides, assembly GCA_031216635.1. Lineage (NCBI taxonomy): Eukaryota > Metazoa > Chordata > Actinopteri > Perciformes > Nototheniidae > Dissostichus > Dissostichus eleginoides. Next base: position 29,493,364 of record CM062275.1, read on the forward strand.
TATGACGATGCTTGTCCAGGGTTTGTTACAAAATAGTGGTTTTCTGTACGGACATTATGTCGATTGATACTTTAATTTGACCAAATGGAGTGATAAGATGTATTAAAGGTCACCTATTATGCAAAATCCACTTCTTCATGTCTCTTCTACATCAACATGTGTCCCCTCTGTGTAAAGAGACTCTGAAAGTTTCATGAAAAAAGATTCTCTCTCTTTTTGTCCTGATCCATTTATATAAAAACCTGTCTGAAAATGAGCTGATCAGATTTTGGCAACTTTATGATGTCATAACGATGTTTTGGCTTGTGTAACCATTAGCCAATCACCAACCAAGGTAACCCCCCCCCAACCTTATCACCTGAATCTCCTCCTAAAGCACCATTGTGTTCTTTTTAACCAAATATCTCTCAGAGGGGCGTGGGGAGGGGCTCCTTATTTTCATCTAAAGTAACAGACAGAGAATCAGCACTTTGGAAACAGGGCTGAAACAGAGGGGATTATGGGATGTTGCAATGCACGATCTGTTGAGCCAAACACCTCAGAGACATGTTTTGTATATATCTGAGACCTATGATATATTGATGAAAAACAGTATAATAGGGGACCTTTAAGACCTGGATATTTAGTGAAACTGATGTTCCTGTGTGTGCAGGTGGCCGGTCTGGAGACGGCTCTGGGCACGGAGCACCACTGGGCCATGATGCTGTCCCTGTCCGTGGTGCCGGCCCTGCTGCAGTACATGGTGCTGCCGTTCTGCCCCGAGAGCCCCCGCTACCTGCTCATCAACCGGGGGGAGGAGAGCAGAGCGGAGGCGGGTGCGAACACGCTTTAATACTTTATTCATTAAGCTTGAGTTATAGCAAAGAGATATCCAACAGGGCAGCCGTACGGTGGTCGAAAAGGGAAAACAAAACGGAGAATTTCCAAGTTCTGAGCAACGTGCTGCCACTTTAGATTCATTACCAATGACTTAATGGCATTGTTTATGAAGCTGCAGCAAACTATCCTAACGAAGACTGCAGCCACAGTTTAGAGAGAGCGTTGAGCTAAAGAACTTATTTCATCAGTTTTTAGATGCATGGCTGAATTCAAGGAATCAAAAACAAACAATGCTTTCAATGCGCTCGAGTATCACAGCTCCTATATGAATGAGTATGAATATGTTGTTGTACCTGTGCAGCGCTGCTGAGGCTCAGAGGATCCTCGGAGAAAGTGTTCTCTGAGCTGGAGGAGATGAAGTACGAGGCGGCACACACTCAGACCGGAGTCACCGTCCACGAGTTCTTCAAGAAGGGCCGATACAAGCAGCCCATCATCATCGTCCTCATCATCAATCTGGGCAGCCAGCTGTCCGGGTTCAACGCGGTCAGTGTCAGAAAAAACGCAATTTGATTAAGAAAAGATTCTGGAAAAATAGGACAAAGATACTACTCGTAAAAAATGAATTTTAAGTCTCCTAGGAATATGTTTTAATTCATGACACTGCCTTTAAGGTATAACGACTGTATTCTATTTTAGCGTGGCTTGCTCACAGTCTGATGAATATTTCACTTGCAGCGCTGTAGTATTTATATAATGCATTATTCAGGATCAGCACTCTGACTCAGATTCTGGGGCAGTGTGTCGGGACAATACCCCGTTCCATAACACAAAGAGATGCCCCAGTAACCCACTAAACTAAAATACAACTCTGCTCTTTATTTCAGATCATCAATTATTCCACCAGAGTGTTCCAGGCCAAGTTCGATCAGGCCAAATACCTGACGCTGGGGGTGGGGGCCGTCAATCTGACCTTCACTCTGGTGGCGGTGAGTGCAAAAACCTGGAGTCTTAGCTCATATTTCATTAACAAACAAAAAAATATTCCTTAAATAAAAATGATTTAAATTACTTATGTCATTACTTCCCGTTAGAGGCATACAAATAAATAAATACAGTGCCTCCGGGGCTGTGGTGCTATATATAACAAACATTTAGAAGAACATGTAAAAGTTTTAAAGTGGAAGCAGCTATTTATAATAATTAATAATAATAATAATAATAATAAGGATGATAAAAGACTCAAATGTAATTGATTCATATTTGGTATTTATATTATATTTTATATATTGATTGGCAATGAATATTAACACCTTGAATTTTAAAGGTAATTTTTATTAATTTTCAGAAAATATGGAATGAAAATGTCTTTAAAAAGAAAGCAAATTAGGGCTAAGATACTACGGGTGAAATTTATTTGAAGGCTATTATTCAGCAAATTGTGTCACTTTGTAGATTTTGCCAGATATTGGACCAACTTCTTGGATGATACGATGATACTTATAAAATGTTAAAATGTTGCAGCCAAAAAAAGGGTGACTGTGAGCAGAGACACCACTGTGTTGTTTTTCCTTTAAGTTCTTCCTGATGGAGCGGGCCGGGCGGAGGAGATTGCTCCTGACGGGTTTCATCTCTATCGCCGTGTGCAACCTGCTCATGACCATCGTGGATTCTGTGGTGGTGAGAGCAACCTTAGTGTGATTTCGTATTTTCATTTGTGCCCAAAAAATATATTTAATTATTGCATATTACCAGGAAAGCTAATGTTTGACAAACCTGGTAAGAGGGATTGGGCGACAAATGAATCTATATTATCAGTATAATCGTTTACAGCCTCATGAGTTGTGTCTGAAAAAGCTGACGGGCTCAACATCATGTTAGAGAAGTGAGAAGTGGAGCAGATTTAAAAAATAGTTGCTGGGGTAAATTATTTATGATGACTTTACTCCGGACTTTTAGATGAGTTCCTGGCATCATGCTCAGTCAAAGACCTCACATTAACTAAATGTACGGTATGTTTTTGTGCCATTTCAAGATTTATAAGCTAATTTTTATGAATATTGCCATGCCATGATATCGGTATTTGCAATTGTTTGGCCAAAATAAAAGGGAAATGTTCATATAGCTTCACATCAAACATTAAAGAGAATCATTTAAGCACATATTGTGTCTGATTGTTTGAGGAGGCTGGAATTAAAGATTTTCATTGCTAACTGTGATGGAAACTTCTGAAGCAATGGAGACTCAGAGAGACACAGGGAGAGCAGGAACTTTGATGGCAAACACTGACGGTTTATGTGGAGCTTCGGCCGGAGAATTCACAAGACATGTGTTCTGTTTCTGAAAATCTCTACCCCAGACCCATGTATTTAGCTGGTTCTGAGAGAATAATCAACATGCTGCATAACAAGATAAAGCACTATATAATAACACCTCTATCAGCTGACACCAACAGGCAGGAACAGGAAGACAAAACACTGAGAGCAGCCCAAGGTTCTGCTCAATGAGGGCAGTACAAACTGATAAACTGGGTCAAAGTTATGGGCCTAGGAAAATATTTCCCCAACACTAACTACGCCCTTAACTCCTGCAGCACCTGGTGCCGGAGCTGGGCAGCCTGCAGGTGCTGCTGGTGTTCTGCCTGATCTCCGCCTACGAGCTGGGCCCCGGACCCATCTCCTGGTTCATCGGCGCCGAGCTGTTCGACCAGCCGGCCAGACCCATCGCCATGGCCTTCACCAGCATGCTCAACTGGGGGGGGGAAGTTTGTCCTGGCGCTGCTCTTCCCTCCATTACTGGTGGGTTTACTGTCTGCCTGCTGCTGTGTGAGCCAGTTCATCTCAGACACATTAAATACAGGCTGTAAATCGGTTCACTCTGGTTTAAACAACATGTACTGTAACAGACATTAAATGATACTGTTCTTTATGTTGCCTTTTCTGGAGCAAGGTTTTGACTTTAAGAGACCATATAGGTAACTACAGATAAAATACCCTGAATATAATAATGCCCTCGTTTCCCCCTCCCACAGAAAGTGTGCGGGGCGCACGTCTACCTGCTCTTCATGGTCGTGGCTCTGGTGGCCTTCGCCTTCACGTGGGTTCGCCTCCCGGAGACCAAAGGACGGACGTTCGATGATATCGCGGAGGAGTTCAGAGGAGCGGAGGAAATCCCTCTGCACAACAAGGCTGGGTTCAACACGTTCCCCTGACACATCTCTGTCAGCTCGCTGGTCATACTGTTATGAGGGTCAGTTCACCAATGTACCATCATTTTATCACCAAATATTAGTGGTACGAGAGCAAAAATTGTATTTTTGTTGTTAAACTAAGAATAGTTCTAATTCACAATGTCCTAGTTACTCGGGATAATCCTCACATCTCACTACAAATTCCGAAGGCAAAAAATTTACGGGAGTTATTGTAATTGACAACAATATCACATCTGGAAAGACATCCTTAAAAATCAAGTGCACCAAGAGCAAAGAGTGTTGAAGAAGCTGCCATGGTCTCAGTTGTTTGTTCATCGATAAATATGGTTCTTATTATAAGAATTGAAAGTGTGTCTGAATAATATTTCTAACGTATGTTTTGAGGCATTTTGTAAACAATGTATTGTTATTTTGTAAAAATGGAGAGGCAGACAAGATGAGAGTTACGTAGCGTGAAGAAAACCTACGAAAGACAATGATCAACTGGATTAGTTTTCGGAGGTTTATTTTGTAGCTGAACTATTAGGACGTTCATGAAAAACTCACGTTGTTAGTTCATGTCAGCACTGAAAAGCTGATTTGAAGAAGGTTCCAGAAATTCTACTCTGTGTGTCCATTACTTGATGTTGTTTGTGTAAATAAACATAATGTAATATCATGTGAGATCTTCAGTGATGTTCATTAACTGAATTATCTTAAAGTAGAGGAATATTTCGACATGGACTGTGCTTACACTTTTTATAATTGTCAATGATTTGTTTGGAATTGCTCTTTTGGGTGATTTATCAGACTATCAAATTAAAAACTATAAAAGCCAAAGTGCAGGGGTCTTCAATTTCAGAAATGGACTCCTGCTGAGCATGTATAGATTGCTGGGGCTACAATATGTGTCGGGGACTTGAAGCACCAAGGATACACGTACCTTTTTAAGGTGCATTGAACACTACTCTAGTGATTTAGCATGGGATGTAAATATAATGGGTTTCTTTTACAAAAAGGTTGATGTATCTTTGCTAACAATAAGTTGGATTCATGCTACTGTGATGTCTATAATTAGATTTTGATTTTTGAAAAAAGGGAAAAAAAGATTGAAATATTGTTAAACAATAATGAACAGAGCACTTTTAAAGACCCCTGCCATACTGTAGTTAATAATGACTGAACGACACAGCAGCAGTACAGCAGTGCCCACATCGAACATTCTTTCCTTGCATGTTAAGTTGCCAGCAGCCTCCTAGTTCATTATTGGTCTGTGAAATCTCACATATCTCTGAACTGTGTACACATGTACGACGTGAAAACTAACCCTGGCTGTGAGAATAAACATTTCATCCAACACGATGACCTGCAGGAAGCTCAGAGGAAGAGGAGCCAGAGAGATCAGGAGGGAAAATCTGTGTTTCAAAACAGCAGCGGGGGGGGGTTCAATGTATTTATATTGACACGTTAATGACTGTGATCCAATAACTCATTATGGTCAAAATGTGTTTGTTTTTCATCCGTCCATTGACTGTTGTTTTAATTTGTAAATTGACAGCGACAAAGAAAAACAGACTTGGTTCTCTGCAAAAGTATGAAAACAGTGCCCCCTACTGTGGGAGAGGCTATGAATCTATCAAACTACAGCTCTGTGAGTTTTTTGGGGGTAATTTGGTGTCTTCTTGCTGGCAGTACTAATAACTGTACAGAAAAATGTAGTTTAAAATAGAAAAATGTTCACCTACTGCTTCATCGAGCCCAGTCTAATAATAAAAACAATGTGGATCAACTTTGTTTACTTTATTGTAATCTGTAAATACTGCTTCATGTTTATAAAAGAAAATAGTAACTGGACTGCAGCTTTTACCTTTTTTGCATTGGCAACACGTTTGTCATATAAATAGTTATTTGGAGAATTTTAAACACAACAACCTTCTTTATTTTTTCTTCATAAGGATATTCTTATCTATACATGCAGTACCCTTCTTTACCTTTTATCAAGGTAACTATATGTAACTGGTTGTCTCAATGACTATAACATGGGAAAAACAGAAGAATATTTCAATCTAAAAAACTTACTTAAAAAGGTACCTTAGCATTTAGTAAACAGAAATTAATATATTTGTGTGGGGATTTGTTTCATGACATTGTGGATTTATATTACCAAACTGGTATTTCCAGGGTTAAAACTCTAAATATGAATACATATGGAGCCTGTGACCTAAGATTTTCATCGTCATAACTACAGCTATACGCATGACCAATAAAAGCCTTGAAACCTTGAACCTTGATATTTAAGAGTTTAGAGTTTTTTACACTATTTGCCTCCAAGGGTATGAACTTTTTTGTGAGGCTCAAGGGCTCAAATCTATGGCTTTCTGATCAATGTAGGGTTACAAACTTGAAAAATAAAATTCGGAACAAGATTATGGTGATAAAGCTCAGAAACCTCAAAAGCATCTTCTATTACTGGAGGTTCAAAGATCATTCATGTTTTGAACGTCGCTCACAAACAGCCTGTCTGAAACACGATGAATGCAGTGGATCATGATCGACTGTAGAGGGACCTCCAGCTCTGCTTTTAGGAGATGTGCACACAGAAGCTCAAACACCACATCACACAACGAGGAGACCCTCCCCCTGCAGCTGCATATCTCTGTGCTACGAGACTGACCGTTAGTGTGCAACTAAACATAGGTAGTGGTACAAACATGGTACAGCTCCTCAGACTATTAGTTTTTCTAATATATATATAGTATATCTAAATATACTGGTAGACCAAGCCTAGTTCAATAATGTAAACATGTACTTGATCAAATGTCTGTTAAAGGGTCTTTACTGTGTGGTCCTCAATGATTGTGATGCTATGTTTAAAGTATTTGTTGATGTTGTAAATGGAGATGCTGTGATGCATCACCATATCTTATGGTATCTCTAAACATTGCTTTATGTTAAATATGACACTGAACTTCAACTTTCAAGTGCTTGCCGCTGGAATCAAGTTAACCACGTTACATTGAAGTTATGTTAATGTGTGTATATCTGATTTAACACACACAGGTCTAACTGATGGCAGCGATGTCACCCAGACTAACATCCTGTGGGAAACACAGGGAGACAATGCCACCATGAGCTGCACACACACAAAGGATGCTAGCCACTTCCAGATGTACTGGTACAGACAGCTGCCAGGAGAAACTATGGAGCTAATCGTGTTCACAAGATCTGGGGTCAAGCATCATGATTTTGGAGAATTCAGTAGCAAAGACAAGTTCTCAGCCACAAAGCCTGACGCTGAGAGCGGGACGTTCACAGTGAAGGATCTGCAGCCAGGAGACAAAGGCTTGTACTTCTGTGCTGTGAGTCAACACAGTGACACACACACAGGAGGAGGCTGAACAAAAACCCTCACTGCTGCTACATCTCTCCATCCTGCAGCTCAGACTGTAGGGGGGGCTGGAGGACAGCAAACACTCTGATTACCCCCCACATCTTTTATGTCACCTGTAACTCTCTCTGTTTTTACACTATCAGTGGTGTCTTCTGACTTTCTGAACAAGTCTCGCTCTACTCAAAGTGTAAACTAATTGAACACAGTGTCACGGCTTCCTTCCTCTATGGGCCACTTTAGACGCCTTTTAAAAACAGACATTTTGAACGCGTTATCTTTCAAGTTATTAGTTTCCACTCTTGTTTGTGATGACCTGGGATGTTTGTGTGGCTGGCTTGATGTTATACGGATCGTGTGGTGAATATCAATTCATAAAAACTGTATCTACAAGAATTCAACAAAGAAAATAGGTCTTTACAAGATTAAAAACATTGCAAATGCTGAGGTTTTCTTTTATGTTCAGTACAAAACTCAACTCAATGCAATAAAAATTAGGTTTTGGTGGGGCTTAGAATAAATGCATTCGGGTTAGAGCTAAAGGATTTTGCAAGTTCTGAGATGACTTATTTTAAGACCCCTCCCTGCTGACGATGTAGACTCTTCTGTTAACCCCCCCCCCCCTTCTTTATTAGACTCTAAGAGTGACGGCTTTCGTCCACAGGAGCTGAGCTGACAAAGTATTATGGTGTCCAATATAAACCAACTTATCATGATATTTATCGTTTGTATATTCCTTCAACTGCAGGGAAGTAATGGTGAGAAACACAAGAATATAAAAAAGAAACAAAGAAGCTGAACGGCTCATAATTTTAAATGTTTCCTGCTTCTTCCACAGGTGCCTCTTACAGCGACAGCGTCTTCCAAACGCCTCCGTTCATCATGAAGAGAAGTGGAGAGTCTGTGGACCGGGAGATCAACTGTTCACACAGCATACCAAGCTATGATCGCATTCTCTGGTACAAACAAGACCAACATCAAAATATGAAGTTTCTGGGATATCTGAATGTGAAGTACCCGTATCCAGAGGACGACGTGAAAGGAAAAATCAGCTTTGATGGAGATGCCAGTATACACACTCAGTCTCGCCTCAGTGTCTCTAATCTGTCATCAGAGGACAGCGGTGTGTATTTCTGTGCAGCCAGTCAGCACAGTGCTGCAGATTCCCCTCAGCTCAATACAAGAACTCTCCTCCGTCTGTCAGAGACAACAAGCTGAGGCTCAGCACCTGCACATCAACCCCACTGCCAAAGATCTTATCGCCTGCTTTCACCTCTTTTGTGGTCACGCTGTAGTGCCACAGTTTAATAATTAGTCTGGGTATGAAACAAAAGGAATTTTAGGGAATGGAAAAAATATCCATGATGAAGATGGGGGGAAAGGGGGAAAGAATAGAACAGAAAACATTTATAATAACCAGGTGGTAAGATGTGACAATCAATGTACGTATTAATATAGTATCCATTATGTGTGAGCTATACCCTAAAGGTGAGCATCAATTTGTGTATTTGTTTTCCTCTCTCTTTTCCTGCTTTGTTATGCAGTTATTTGATGTATAAAAGTGTTGTGAAACAGCATGAAATGTCATGTCACAGTTACCACAGTTATCGACATTCACGATAACATCAAGAGTATCAAATCATTTTATCTCAAATAAAATATGGTTGTATTTTCACAATGGCTCTTCCTATATACATTCCTAATATTATGAATATGATATAGTATATAATCGTTACATATGATATATGTTTGATCATTAAAATGTGGGCTTTTGTATTACTGTTTTCTTTCCTATGGTAATTATCACAAAAAAGACTTCATAGTTCCGCTTAAACATATTGAAATTGCTTTATGTTAATATAAATAATATTCTCATTGGATCCCACACAGGACATGTTAGGGAATAATTTGCTTAGGTATTCAACCTTCGACACAGTTCTTCATTTTCTCCTCTCACTGTCTCCTTTCCCACGGCATAGGTCTACGGCCTTGGGTATTGCTGCTATCTCTCTTAAGGAGGAGCAGCTTGAGCGCATTGTTGTTGCCAGTCTATGACAGAGCACAAGCCGCCATGAGGTAGTTTACTGTTCAGGGACGTAGGTTCCCTGGCGCACATTCTTTTCTATGGACGACAGCTCTAGTTAGATTCAGGGTCCATATTGCTTTAGTCTCACTGATAAAGAATGTTGATTATTACACTCCGAACTAGTTAAAACCTCGAGCTACAGAAAGAGTTCTTCAGAATTGGTTTGGCAACCGCTGTGTCAACTCGTGACACACCACCTGTCTTGTCAACTCTCCGGCCGTAACTCCAAATAAACCGTCAGTGTTTGCCATCAAAGATCCAGCTCTCCTCGTGCCTCTCTGAGTCCTGTTTCCAATTGCTTGAGAAGTTTCCCCCACAGGACACATGCCTTTTTTAATCCACAAACATAACATTTATGTGAAAATGTTCATGATAATTCCTGTATTTAAAAAACATTAAAATCAGGCTCTCCTTTCTACTTTGTTACTCCAAATATTGTGAGTATGACTTATGCATCTTGTTACAGAACATGTGTGGGTCCTAATTATAATAGGACTAATGGTGTCTGAAAAGAGTAACAGGCAAAAAGCCGGACACCCAAACCACTCTGTTTCCTACAGTCTGTTTGGATTTCTAATTTTTGGTAGAAAACACACAAACCTCTCCATCAAGGATTATATGAACAGATTTGAACTTAAGTTTAATTACACTGCGACGCCATGGTAAAGAGCCATCTTCCATATTCCCTTTGAAGATCATCACAAAATCTGTCTGAGACTACGTTCATGATGAACAGCACACAGTTAATATTAAAGAATGTGTACATTACATTTCACTATAACAGATTGTTCTAGTGGGAGTTGTATCAGGTAACAGAGCAATGAGTGAAGGTTTGTTATTATTAAACACACAGGTCTTGTTGATGGGAATGAGGTCTACCAGACTGAGATACTATGGAGGAACAAAGGTGAAGATGCAACCATGAGCTGCAGATACACAAAGGATGCTAGCTACAACCAGATGTACTGGTACAGACAGCTGCCAGGAGAAACTATGGAACAAATCGTGTACACAAAGATATCACGCAAAGATCATGATTTTGGAGGATTCAGCAGCAAGAAGTTCTGAGCCACCAAGGTGTACTTTGGAAACGGGACGTTCACAGTGAAGGATCTGCAGCCAGGAGACAAAGGCTTGTACTACCTGTACTTCTGTACTGTGTTTGACTTTCAATGGCATTACATTTTATTTTTTTTATGTTATGTTCTAGAACTCGTCTTTATGTAGTTCGACTTTGATGGTTTTTATTCTGGTTGATTTTATATGAGAGTCTGTGGGCCTAAAGCTGAGGGAAGTTCTTTGTAACTGTGAAGGCTGGCGTAATATCACTGCATTGCTGTAAAAAAAAAAAAAAAAACCTAAAAAATAATTTGACTGCCTGGTTTCCATGGTGTTATTTTGTTAACATTTTAATAAGTATAGTACATTTTGTTCTTAAAGTTTGCCTTTTTTTATTGAATTTAAACAATTGTTGGTATATAGATCTTGGTTTGTACACTGTGTATGATTTTTTATCTGTTATGTTTGTGTATAATTGAATTGTGAAAAACCATTAAAACCGTATGTAAATCTACAAATCTTGATGAAGTCAAGTCAAACAGAACATGTTCTCTGTATAATATCACTGTATGGTAGGGGTGTAACGGTATCCGTATTCGTCCCGTACCGTCACGGTTCGGACGTCACGGTTCGGTGCATGCAGTCACACGACGAATACGCCTTTTTTTTTACGAGTGGGAAAAAAGTCTGTCATTGAGGGCAGTATCCACTAAACTATATATAATCCAGGGGGCGGTATTGCGCGTAAAAGCTGTTTGCCAGCCACCCTTAAAGAACAAATGAAGAAGAAGAAGAAAACACAAAATAAGATAAGATAAGTTAGTATGGCGATTTCAGATAACACACAGGAGCTAGGACCCACCTGCTTCTTTTAAATCAGCTGTGTGGGAACATTTCGGGTTCCCTGTGGACTACAATAACGATGGAGTGCGAGTGGTGGATCGGACGAGGACGGTGTGCCGGTGTTGTTTGACAGCGGTGCGGTATGCTAATGGTAACTATGCTGCGCCCTTATGCAATAGTAGAGGACCCCGGCTTTTATTGATTGTGATTGAAAGTGATTGAAACACTATCTTATTTATTTTGTAATATTTTCAAGACATTCTTTTTAGTTTTACAGCTTATTGAACCTTTTTGTTTGACATCAGCCATTATAGATAACATGGCCATCTGAGTGTGTGTGGTACTGTTTGTGGTTTGTTTTTAACTGTGTAATAAAGTTAATTATTCAAAATGTTAGAGTTCCTTATTTTTAAACTGAAACTTGCACTAATGTTCAAAATAAATAACAACAAACCTGGAATTATGCATTTGGGACTTTTTTTTGCTTTTTCTTCTTGTACCGAACCCGTACCGAACCGTGACCCCCAAACCGAGGTACATACCGAACCGTGAATTCTGTTAACCGTTACACCCCTACTGTACGGTAAAACTGAGTTCCAGGGTTCATTTCAGGTCTGTGTTGTCTGGTCTCCTGTCAACAGGGGGCAGTACAGCATCTCTGTGGTGTGTAGTGAGAGTATGACCCCAGGAAGAAAGGTTTCCAGATGGGAGGCTCTTCAGTAGAACCATAGATAGAACAGCACACAGTGATGAACACACAGAGTAACGTGTTCTTAGAGTCAGTCATACAACACACAAGATGATCCTCCTCTTCTGCACAGCCCTTCATGTCATACTGGTTTCAGGTAATAGAACTAAAGACTTCTTATCAATAATCACAGTTTTTGATGTAAAACCCCATGATAGCACATTGTTTTTCCACAGGTTCCTCTCTGAGTGACCTCGTCTCGCAGACTCCGGCTTATATGTACAAAAACCTTGGAGAAGAAGCCGTCATCAGCTGTTCTCACAGTATTAAAGACTACACCCGGATTCTCTGGTACAAACAAATGAAGGATGGACAACTGCAGTTCCTCGGGTACATGTTAGCAACTCAGGAAAACCCAGAGCCTGGCCTGGGGGTGAAGATGGATGGAGATGCAAATATAAATAAGAACTGCACACTGACAGTTGAAGGGCTGAGTGAGAACAGCAGTGCACTTTATTTCTGTGCTGCTAGTCAACACAGTGCTGCAGGTCTCTGCTCCTCCTGTACAAAAACCTCCTCAACACGTTTCATTTATCTCTGAAGCACAGCTCTGTGCACCTGGATCATCACTTCCAACCAATGTCTATGTTCCTGCTGATTACCATCAGAGATTATAATAACAGGAGGTCGTCCTTCCTGCAGAGAAATGTAACTTCCTGTTATAACAAGCAGCATTAGAGACTCAGGATTAACAGGATCACCATCGAGACTAAATATAATTATATTACTTTAGTTGTCCTACATGCAGTCGAGTATAATTGAATATATTTCACAGTTTTAGAGCTGCAACGATTTGTGGTTAATCGATTAGTAGATCAACAGAAAAAAAAGCTGTCTATTTTGATAAGCTATTCAATTCTATCATTGTGTTTGTGCAAAAATGCCAGGAAATTATGTTTTCAGTCTTGTTCGTATATTTTGGTTTGTTTACAAATAGTTTTTATTCTGTTGCATTTCATATGGGAACATGTGGGCCTAAATCTAAGGGAAAGCCTTGGTAAGAGTAACTGCGTAGGCTTACGTTACATATATTTAGTTATTTCTTTAATTATTGACAACGCTATTGACAGGAGTTCATCATATGAAATGGACTTCTTTTCAATAAAATATTAATCTTGATGAAGTCTCAACAAACAGAACATGTTCTCTGTATAATATCACTGTACGGTAAAACTGAGTTCCAGGGTTCATTTCAGGTCTGTGTTGTCTGGTCTCCTGCCAACAGGGGGCAGTACAGCATCTCTGTGGTGTGTAGTGAGAGTATGACCCCAGGAAGAAAGGTTTCCAGATGGGAGGCTCTTCAGTAGAACAGCACACAGTGATGAACACACAGTGATGAACACACAGAGTAACGTGTTCTTAGAGTCAGTCATACAACACACAAGATGATCCTCCTCTTCTGCACAGCCCTTCATGTCATACTGGTTTCAGGTAATAGAACTAAAGACTTCTTATCAATAATCACAGTTTTTGATGTAAAACCCATGATAGCATATTGTTTTTCCACAGGTTCCTCTCTGAGTGACAACGTCCAGCAGACTCCGGCTTATATGTACAAAAACCTCGGAGAAGAAGCCGTCATCAGCTGTTCTCACAGTATTGAAAACTACGACAGAATCCTGTGGTACAAACAAATGAAGGATGGAGAACTGCAGTTCCTCGGGTACATCTTGAAAGGCTTTAAAAACCCAGAGCCTGGCCTGGGGTGAAGATGGATGGAGATGCAAATATAAATAAGAACTGCACACTGACAGTTGAAGGGCTGAGTGAGAACAGCAGTGCACTTTATTTCTGTGCTGCTAGTCAACACAGTGCTGCAGGTCTCTGCTCCTCCTGTACAAAAACCTCCTCAACACGTTTCATTTATCTCTGAAGTACAGCTCTATGCACCTGGAACATCACTTCTAACCAATGTCTATGTTCCTGCTGATTACCATCAGAAATTATAATAACAGGAGGTCGTCCTTCCTGCAGAGAAATGTAACTTCCTGTTATAATAGTAAGATAGTTCTCTTAATGTTTACAGTATATAATAGAAGGAATTAGAGACCAAATGGTTCACTAACTAATCTGGAGATTAATCTGCATATAAATGAACATGAACATAATCACAGTTGCAGGACTGAGAATTGACGGACTGGTATTTTACTGCATGAATTGTGTGAGTTTGTGAAAAATATTGTTGTTGAAAGCCACTTGGATAATCCAATCGACAAGACCTTTCTGAGATTTGTAATTGACTTACTTTACCAATAACTCATGGTAACACGGGGTGAGTATCTCGTTGAGGGGTAAGATGTGTCGTGCACAATGTCACCTCCCACATGACGAGGGAGGGTTAACCTAAAAAAGGGGGGTTCAAATAGCTGCTTCATTCATTGCAATGACACAGAGTCTTTCACATCACCTAACATTTAGACCAATGCTTCTCAAACTTTTTTCAGTAATGTACCCCCTGTGAAACATTTTCTCAGCCAAGTACCCCCTGACCGACCCGGGACATTTTTGATAGAAAAAGCCTATATACATAATTACAATATAGTGACGTTCCATCAGTGTGTGATTTATTAACTCCTTCATGCATGAATTACAACAAACTAAGGATATTTTCATCTTTATGCATGAATGAGTCCGGCAGTGGCTCAGTCAGTAGGGGCTTGGACTGGGAGCCGTAGGGTCGCTGGTTCAAGTCCCCGACCAGACCTAAATATGGAGTGTGGACTGCTACTTGGAGAGGTCCCAGTTCACCTCCTGCCCTGCTGTGGTGCCCTTGAGCATTCAAGGTGTTTAAAAAAGGTGTTATATATATATAAAAAAAAAATATATATATATATAGCACCAAATTGCAACTAATCTATATCTACTGTCACTTTTCACATTGAACATGTGCTCTTTTATTAAATAAACTAAACGCGTGTTTAGCTTAGGTTTTTGACCCTAAGAAACACTGATGCATTAATCTATAACAATAATCCACAGCTCCTCTCTCTGCTCCAGAGGATTTAAAAAAGATATATCCCCCCCCCCCAAAGCAGTAAACCTAGGGGAAACACTGGACTCTGTACCATGGAGTGCATGCTATGAACATTTTTCAGGATGCAGGTAATATAAAAATAGTTTAAAGACGTTCTAAGCATCACATTAATACCTAGTGTTTCTGCTCAATTGGTCTGCTGCTTTGTTGATCTTTCCTGCACAGATTCCTCTGACAGTGAAAGAGTCCACCAGACTCCATCTGAGATGATCATCGGCCACAATCAGCTGTACTCACAGTATTGACAACTACAACTTAGTCCTCTGGTACAAATTGTAAAAGGATAAAAAAAACTGCAGTTCCTCGGGTACCTGATAGCAACTCAAGCGGGAACGCCGGAGCCTGGCCTGGGTCTGAGGATCGGGGGCAGAGCACACGCGGGACACAACTGCACGTTAACCATTGAAGGGCTGAGTGAGAGCAGCAGTGCAGAGTTCTTCTGTGCTGTCAGTCTGGGACACACTGCTGCATGTCACTGCTCCTCAGTGCAAAAACCTCCTCAACATAAGCTGCCTTTATCTCTGTGCACCTGGAATAACCCGCTCAGAACAGTGGTGGTTCTGAGAGAGATGGGAGATTATTACGGGGGGAAACGTGAAAGCAGATGCAGATATTCATCCCGTCTGCTGTGGCTGCTTCTCATGTTAAAGTGCTCCATTAAGCTTTCCCTTAAAACTGTAACTTGAATTATTATGTTTGAATCATCCCAGAAGGTGGAGCTGTAGCTACATAGATGCAGAACTATGGGATATGATGAGGGGGGTGGGGGGGGCATTAATGAGTCTGCAGGGGTCTGTAGTTCAGTCGAGTTTCTGCAGCGTTCTGTGTTCATTCAGAGAGGAGGACAACATGCCAACATTACTCTTTCTATCATCGATCATTGGTAATCACATTTTTAGGAGTACAGTTTGAATCTACAAAATAATGATTGACATTTTGATTTTGATAATTGATGCATCGTTTAAGTAATTTTTAATGCAAAAGTAACAGAAAATGTTCAGTCTCTCTCACATGCAGATGTCTTGCTTTCCTCTTCTTTGTATCAGACTAAATTTAATTTCTTTGTACAGAAAGAACAAGACATTTAAAGACCCCGGAAATTGATAAACTGGGATTGAAAGTGTTTTTTGACATTTTTTAGACCAACTGATTGATCGATAAATCTAGGGAATAATCTGCAGATTCACCGATAATGAAAACAGCTGTTATTTATTAGCAATAATTATTGTATCTATAGTTTCTAGTTGATGAATTCCCATTTTCTAGGTGTTTGTCTGGGTGTTGAGGTGAGGCAGACCCCTGCAGAGCTCCTGATGAGTCCAGGAGACAAGGTGCATGGTCTGCAGCCATGAGAAGAACGACTACACCTTCATGCAGTGGTACCAGCAACCCCCCGGAGAGAGAGCTCTGAAACGCATCGGACACTTGAACTTTGGCAGCAAAGAATACGAGGAGCCTTTCAAAAAACATTTTAAAATGTCTGGAGACCTGAGTGGAGACAAAGCGAAGAACGCGTCTCTGTTCATAGACACGCTGAAGGCAGAGGAGCACAGTGCCGTGTATTTCTGCGCTGCCAGCTACGCACACTGACTGCACAGACCCCCTGCTCACACAAAAACTACCGTTACTGTTGGGAGTCATTCAAGTAAGAGCCAGAATCAATAAAATAAACATGTTATTTTAGCATATTTCTATTTCTAAGTTCTATTTTATTTAATTTTGTATTGCAATGTTACTTTATTGGTTTTATACAGTAAGCATATATTTATTTTATTTTAACTTTTTATTGCACATTCTTGCTTTAATCTTAAGGTTTGTATAAATGTTATCATATTTTATCTTTAATTTTATTTCATTAAATCTGTCTAAAAACTATTTTTCCCTGGGCTGAATAAAGTATTCTGATTTTAAACACCAAGTCTAAGTTTCATCAAGCATTATTTGTGTGACTTGGTCAAAATAAATCCAACTTCTATATTTGATTTTTGACCAATTTATTATTATCAGGCAGCATTTGTTATCTACGTCAGTGAAAATTAAGAAATACTCGCATGCACACTTTGATCTGCTTACATTATATTTATATCATATTTTGCCAACATTAGATATTAATACAGCTAACCAAAATGTTAAGCATTACCAAAGTCGTTAAGCTACATTGTTTGCAAACGTTAGTTGATGTAAGCCTACATTTGGACACATTTTGACCCACATTACGTGATGAAACAGTTCAGACATTTTCTCCTGATTTGTTGTTCATAAAAATGCCATTTAGTGTCAAAATGTTCTGACAGTATAGAGAGGCGAAGTCCCTCCCTTTCCGGGGGACCTCCATGGGACCTTATTTCGGAAAAAGTATGTATTGAAGTCAATGGGGAGAGAAAGATTATCTTTCGATCCCGTTTGAATTGTGCCACGAATTACAGATATGATGTTTGTCAATTTAAAAGATAATTTTGCAAGTCAAAAAAATAAAAATGTGTCGTAAAACTGTGAAGTAACACTTTTTTTTGTGTGAAACCGCTCAATGAACTACATCTCCCGTCTCGCAGCACACACCAAGACGGCCGTCACGTTGGCACATTTCACTTCTTTCTTCCAGAATGAGGCGAAAAGTATTAAAAGAGGTGAAAATCACTCCAAGTCTGGGCATGTTGAGAGCTGTACATACACACAAGGGGCGTTAGTCGGTTCCTAAGAGCCAGCATGCGGGACCGGGATTCTGGGATTTGTAGTCTTTCTAGTTGCGTATTTTTCATAGTCTTATATTTCAACAGTTTTACGACAAACTTTGACTTTTTTGACATGGAAATGATTTTTTAAGATTGACAAACATCATATGTGTAATTCGTGGCACAATTCAAACGGGATCAAAAGATAATCTTTCTCTCCCCATTGACTTCAATACATACTTTTTCCGAAATAAGGTCCCATGGGTCGGAAGTAGAAGGGCGGGACATCGCCTCTCTATGTGGCTTGTGAAAAATGGGTCACATGTTTATTTTGTTGACTATAGGGAAAACAAATGTGCAATAATCTGTGTTTTCACATCTCTGGTTGGAGATAATGGACTCAGACTGCTGCTAGTTGCTAAAGGGGCGTGGCAACAAGTAAACCATGTGACACAGAAACAGCAAATGGTGTTCCCTTTCTAAAACTTCTTCTGACTTGATGCCCTTATCTCCTGCAGACATCATCAGTTGTTCGGTTGACCTCATGTCAGTATTATGAATCTGTAAAACTCTGTGACACAAACTTTGGAAAAAGCGTTTGAGTATCTACTTTGAGGAAGTCAAAATGATCCGTTTTCTCTTTTGTTGTTGCCGCCTGTCAGGTAATAACTTACAATGACCTCCTCCTGTCAAAATTGCTTAGTTTATAATCAGTCAGGATTGAAATACATGTTCTCTCTCTTCCAGGTTTTAGTCTGGGTCTTGATGTGCGTCAGTCTCCCTCTGATCTCATCAAATCTCCTGGAGACAAAGTGCAGATCTCCTGCAGCCATGACAGAATGGACTACAGATTGATTCTCTGGTACCAGCGCTCACCTGGAGACACAGCTCTGAAACTCATCGGGTATTTGAATTACCAAGCTGTCACAATGGAGCAGCCATTTGAAGAGGAATCCCCTCTGAACTTTACAAAAACTCTGAACCATCTTCTCTCATGAGCTTTTTAATAAGACATGGAATAAACTGCTCACAGATACACCTGCATTTGTAGTTGTATTTTGGTTTGATGCAATCCTTTCATCATCAGCGGATTCTGTTTCTATTTTAGAAGTGAAGTTGATGAACCGTTTGGAGCACACCATCATCTAAAGCTGTTGAGTTCCACGTTAGATGCAGATGAATTTATCTTGTTAAAAGCGTATATTAATGTCATAGGAGTGAATAGTAATCAAAGAGAACCACCACCCTTAGTATTCTTTCTTGAACCAATGAATCCATTTCCTCCTTTCCTGTTATTTTTGGCAGAAATATATAATTATTTATGGAGCAAAGCCACACAAAAAAAGACAAATAAGTAAGCGTTATAGTACGAAATAGCTAAACACCAGTTACGTTTTCTGCCTGCTAGGGAGCTTACTGATACCATTGGAAACCTTTGTTTACTTAAGGATCATAGTGACATCACTATGCAACACTCACGCTTCTATTGGCAAGCGCTTCAACACATCGTACATAATAGGCTAAGGGGCGGGACATCTCCAAGCGGTTGACCAACATCATAGCGGGCCAGCTAACCAAGCAGAGCAGATTGTGCTCGGTCTAGTATAATTAAGGCTTTACTGTCACAGGTTAATCCACCTCCCATTGTTCAGGAAGAGGAGACAAAACAACAGACAGGCAGACTCTTCCTCCCAAAAGAACAAACTGACTGAATGATAGAAAGTGTTTTAGTGTCAACTTATTCTCTGATTTCTCTACATCACTTCCTGTCCCTCCTCCTGATCCACAAAGCTGAGAGACTGAGCTGCTTCTTCACTTTCAACATGAAGCCATCTCAATGCATCGTTTCCATCATCATCGTCTCTGGGTTAAAGGTATTGCACATTAATAAAGCCATTTGTCTTACTTAGGCACAAGTTCACCAGTCAAGGTGAAAGATATCAAAGCTCTTGATTTTACAGTAAATGTAACAGCTCCAAGTGCCAGATAACTTAATGGCATCTTGATCTCTTTCCAGGAGTTTCCCTCAGTAATGACAAAGTGTTTCAGACTCCCTCTGAACTGATAAAGGAACCAAACGGTGAAGCCACGCTGAGTCTGGAGCATCAGATCCAGAGCTACGACACTATTCTGTGGTATCAGCGCTCAGCAGGAGACACGTCTCTGAAGCTCATCGGCTACATGTATTATGGAACTGCTAACGTGGAGCTGCTGTTCAAAAGCCACTTTAACGTGAGTGGGAATGGAGAGAAAAGAGTTTATCTCCACATCCTGAAGCTGGGACACCCTGAACACAGCGCAGAGTATTTTGGAGCGGCAAGTAGGCAGGCACAGTCATAAAGACAGTGAGGCTCTCAGACAAAAACCTGCAGGAGGATCAGGATAACAAACAAACCACTGAAACCAGTATATAGCCCTCAGAATATCAACTGACACTTATAACTCCCCAACATTTAACAGTACTCATCTGATCATAGGGTGGGTGGGGGCTATTCCATTTAAAGTGATGTTTAAAACTCAGTTAATGGGGCTCAGTTTTATATTGCTTCAGTTTATAATCGTAACGGATCGAAAAGTTCAGATACATACAACATAATTATTACATTCAAATGAAGTACATTATTCAAGTTTACATTCACTTTGGAAAATAACACGGGAGATCTCTCTCTCTCTCTCTCTCTCTCTCTCTCTCCTCTCTCTCTCTCTCTCTCTCTCTCTCTCTCTCTCTCTCTCTCTCTCTCTCTCTCTCTCTCTCTCTCTCTCTCTCTCTCTCTCTCTCTTCTCTCTCTCTCTCCTCTCTCTCTCTCTCTCTCTCTCTCTCTCTCTCTCTTCTCCCTCTCTCTCTCTCTCTTCTCTCTCTCTCTCTCTCTCTCTCTTCTCTCTCTCTCTCTCTCTCTCTCTCTCTCTCTCTCAGCTTGTTCCAGAGGTAGATAAAATAGCTAAGTGGGTTAGGTCAAACTCTTAGTGTGTGTTTTGCTCCGCTCACCGGTCCGTCACAGCGGGTGGAGCTGCAGGATTTCTGCTTCACACACGTTGCATACCGCTATTTTATTGTCATTTTCGGACACCTTAAAATACTGCCAGACTGGTGGAGCTTGTTTTGCCGCGCACAGAGAAAAGTGTCCTGTATTTTGCGTCATGTGATCGGCTCTCCTGATCGGCCTTTATAGAGAGCACCGATCACACTATTAAGAGTGAATATCGGCCGATCGATCGGAGCATCCCTAGGTCAGAGACACAGAGCACTTGAATGGATTTCCCTCACTCTCACATCACGGAGGTTGCATTATGTATATCTGAAGCTATCTGTGTGTTCAGTTGCTGTATGTTGTTCATATCCCTCTAATCTAAGTGTAAAGACGCTGCAACGAAGCATTTTTACAGTCAAATACAAATAAAATGATTCAAGTAACATTTTCCTTTTATTTTAAAGCACTAGAAATCATTTTTTAAATCCTGAGAATCTTAAGAGCGACATCAGGGTTTTTAAAACGTCCCCAAAATATCAAAGCCTTTACCATTCAACCTAATGTCAGATAGAGGACATCAAACAAAACACATTTTACAGAATTCCTTCATACCCAGAGCAATATGGTCTCTTTTTTATTTTACCAGCTGTTGTTTTTAACTTTGACGGGGGGTTGTTATATTTCAAATATTAAAGATCATTGGTTTGCATAAGTGGTAGATGTAACGTTGAAAGACATATTGAAACATTATCCAAAGTGTCCTGTAGTCCTGTGCTGCACAAACCCTGGGATATGTAAATGTTTTACTCTTCAGTCATAGATGAATGTTTCGATCAGTTGCTCAGCTCTCTTCATGGTTAATAAATAGTTACAAGAATATATTTAGTATTTCGAGTTCTAGTAATGAGCTCAGAATAGTAATGAGTTCAGTGAACAGCAGGGAGCAGTGAAATCACACCGACATGAAGAGGGCTGGAAGCTCCTCCTCCTTCCTCATCATAATGTGCAATAAAAGGAAGATTTCACATCAGTGTGTTTTCATTCATGTCTTTGCACGTCTCTGTTTGAGTTCAGATTTGAGTGTACATTTTAAAATGTTCCTCATTTTGTTTTTTTCTATGTCTTTGCTCACAGGTAAGAGTCATAGGATTTTATTTGTGGGAAACAAAAAAAAAAATCAGATTCAGGACAAGTTAGATTTTAAGACATTAAGATAAAAACTGTTTGAATTTAATTTAAGACCAATTCTTAAATGCAATTTTACTGTTATCCTGATCTGCGTTACAATGCTAAATCAGAAAAACTAATGATCATCCTAATCCCATGTTTTAGCATAATAAGACTTTTAAATCATTGATTAAACACTTTATAATAACAATTAAGGCCTCATTTCAGATTAATAAAAGAAAGGCCTACACTTGTTCTTTTTCGTCCTCCAGACGTTGTGTTATCATCGCTTAAGATCCAACAATCACCTGAGAACTTGCTGATAAGGCCTGGACAACAGGAAGCCCGTCTGGAGTGTTTTCACGGCGATAACAGCTTCCCCTACATGCTCTGGTACCGGCACAGGTCAGCAGCCGGAGGTCAGCCGAGAGACATGGATCTGATCGGACTGCTTCATTATGAAAACGCAGACGTAGAGAAGACCTTTGCAACGGAACGTTTCAACATCACAGGTCACTCAAAGGGCCGAGCTCAGCTGACAATCTCCAACATGCAGCCGGCAGACAGTGCAGAGTATTTCTGCGCAGCGAGGAGCACAGTGTGTCACCTCCTCCGCCTGCTTTACAAAAAGCTGCAGTGACAAACACCTGCATCAGACAGAAACTAATCCTAAAGACATGAGGGAATATCTCAGCTGCTGGAGGAGGGTTATATCCCTGCTCTGAGAGGACAGACAAAGTCATGTGTAGCTAAAAACATTCTAGGAACACGTCATTATCTCTATCATGAACTAAACCCAATGAATTATTCTAGGTTGACAACATACTGAATCACAGTAAAATGGTCCAGGTAAGGGAGATAGAGGGTACTAGAATTGCAGCTATAATGGGAGGGATTTATATCAAAAATATTCTTTCAAAATAATCAGTGTGTCAAACCAACTCCAACTTCATTCAACGACTTCAAGTCAATGTAAACAGCATTCTAGAAATAAGCCTTTATAATCAGAAATGAACAATATTTGAAACAATGTAATAAATATAATAAATGATGATTTTGTTGTGTGTAGGTGTGTACAGATGCATATACAGCACATGTTCATAATTAGGGTATATGTTTATATGTATGTGCACCATAATGCTAGCCTACTGCTATAAGCATAAACAACATAATAAATAAGCAAATGTTTATTTTCTGCAAGCAGTACTGAATAAAAATTAAAATAAGTAATACGTGAGATGAACTGAAAACAAACGAGACGACTACACACTGTTACACGTTGATGCGCACCTAAAGACTGCAAACATAACTCAGCTTCATCAACATCTTTCTGTACGTCTCACTTCCAGCTAACACGGCAGAGACTCTGACGTCATTTCCTCCACACAGAACTAAAGAGGTGGCCGTTTGTATTTTCCTTCACTTCACTTCCTCCTCCTGAATCACAATGATCCCAGGCTTCTCCTGCTTCACTCTCTTTGTGCTTTGGGCTGCAGGTAAAGTGTTTAAACGATTACAACATACATTGTGAATATGTTTCTGGGTGAAATACACATCCTTTTAATGACTAACTAATAATGGAGTGATTTAGTAATAGTCTGTCTGTTTTCTGTTCCAGATGTGTGTCAGTCAGTGCTCATCACTCAGTGGCCTCACTACATCTCCAGGCTTCCCAACGGTTCGGCAGAAATGCACTGCTACCAGAACGAAACCAACTATGATTATGTGTACTGGTACCGGCAGCAGAGAGGACAGGGTTTTCAGTTAATGGCGTATGTAGTAGCTGGCTTTGCAAACTATGAAGAAGGGTTTAAATCTGGTTACCAGGCAGTGAAAGTGAAGGAGAAGCAGCTGTGGTCTCTGAGCATCAGCAGCGTTCAGGAGGAAGACGAGGCTGTTTATCTGTGCGCTGCCAGTCTGCACAGTGCTGCCACAGACCTTAGGCCTGCACAAAAACTCACTGCCGCACGAGAGGCTGCCCGACGAACAGCCATCATGTTTAAATACAGGAACTCACACACACTGTGGAGGAGAACATATCAGGGACTACTCATATGTTAAAAGGAAGTGAGGAATGTATTTAGGAAAGGGAAAAAACTGTTTAAAATAAAACGATTATTGGTTGTTTTGTGTTTTCCTGACTAACTGAGGTTGTGCAAATTACTGTCCAGAATCAGAAATCAGTTTATTATATTATTATTACGTACAAGTTTTCTTTAATGTATGAGGAATATAATTATATATATATATATATATAAATATGAACAAAAAATATCTTCTATAGATTTGAAAACAAATGAAGAAAAATACAATTATGTTACGAAAAACAGAACCAATGTTTCTGAATTAAAATTAAAAGATGTCAAAAAGATTATTTGAAGTTATAAAATGACACTATAAATATGAAAAAAATTCGGTATCAAAAGGAAAGCTTAGAATAAAAGTTACAATATAATTTACACAAAATTATTGCTAATAATATTTAACATATAAAAATGTCATTAAAAACATGTCAAATGTGTCTGAATAAAAAAGTGTATAGAGGAACTGGGTTACAAATATGAAAAATACTATTAAAAAAACCTATATAACTACTTTACAATAAAAAAAAAGGAATGTGCAAAAATTCAAAAAGATAATAATAAAGAAATATTTACAGAGATGTAGTCCCAATTGAATTATGCACGTGTGAATGAATGTAAAGCATAAAGAAAGATGTTTAAATTGAACCAACAGGTGGAGGCACAGCACGTGGCATGAGGCTTTGTGATGATGATGATGATGATGATGAGGATGATGATGATGATGATGAAGAGCACAAAGCCTCCCCTCTTCCTCCTCACATCAGTGCCTCACCATGTCTCCACATGTGCACATTCTGGTTACTCTTCATCTGGTTTCCATGTAAGACTTTGTATCTCAACCTGAATATGAAACTAGTGTTTCAAAGCTATAAATAATGTATTATCTTCTGGTCGGTTGCTTCAATATGAGTTTTAAACTAAAATCTGTTTTCTCCACAGGTCAGGTGAGCGCTGCTACATTTCAACAATCTCCTGCTCAGATAGTGACGAAGAGCACTGAGGTCCAGATTAAATGCAGCCATGACGATTCTTCCCTTTTAGTAATGCTCTGGTATCAGCAGAGAAAAGACAGTCTCTCTATGACCCTCATTGGGTATGGATATGCAAACAGCCAAAACTACGAGGGTCAGTTTCAAAAAGAGTTTGAGCTGACGAGAGAAGACACGCTGAGAGGAGCGCTGATTATACGCTCAGCAAACCTGTCACACTCGGCTGTGTATTTCTGCGCTGCCAGTACACAGTGATGTGGTAAATGCCACTCCCTTACTAAAACCCTCATCTCTTTCCTGAACACGAGATCTGTGTATTTTCACAGGGGGCGGTGTCTCTACACACCATCAGAGGCAGCAGTGTTTCTCCTGCTACAGCACAACCCTGAAGGATGTCTCCAGCTGTGATAGCATTTCTCCTCTTCTTGCTTCCATGTAAAAAAAAAAATGCTGCAGAAAAAGCTATTACTAAGAATGCGTTTTCACAGTTTGCTCTGTATTAATATTAACTACTTTTTCATTCTGTGTTTTCCCCACAGATGGAGCTGAGAGTGTGGAGTTTGAGCCAACTCATCCAAACATTGTCAACGACAAAGCCAGGGTAGAAATTAAATGCAGTCACAATGATAGCAACCTGGATGTAATGCTCTGGTACCAACAAACAGAGAGAGGTCTGATGAATTTCATTGGATACAGCTACACTGGCAGTGAGCCCATCTATGAAAAGAAGTTTGAAAATGGATTTGAGATAACAAGAGAAGACATCCTGAGAGGAGCTCTGATTATTCCCAGAGTGAATCTATCAGACTCGGCTGTGTATTTCTGCGCTGCCAGTACACAGTGATGTGGTTTGGAGCCACTCCCTCACTAAAACTCTCTCACATGGTCTCTTCATACAGACTCTCAGTGAAGACAGTTCCTCCTGCAGCACAGAGAGCCTGGACCATGTCTCCAGCTGTCATCGCATTGCTTCTCCTCTCACTATCATGTAATGCAACTATTTCGATGATCAATTTATCATTAAAGAAACTTTTCATGCAAAACTATCACACAGTGCTGTTCATTATATATAGTGAACATCTATGTGTTTCGGATGAGGAAACAAGACCTTTAAAGACATATTCTTGGACTTCGAGAACTTGGATGGACATTTTTCAATATTATCTGACATCTTATAGACCAAAATATTAATTAAGAGAGTAATCAGCAGATTGATTGGAAATGCAATTTACTGCCTAAGTAACTATTTAAATTTGAAGATTTCTTGACAGAACCATTTTTAAGAATGTTTTACACCGTCGCTTCTGTATTAACTACTTTTTTATTCTGTGTTTTCCCACAGATGGAGCTGAGAGTGTGGAGTTTGAGCCAACTCATCCAAAAATAGTCAACGACAAAGCCAGGGTAGAAATTAAATGCAGTCACAATGATAGCAACCTGGATGTAATGCTCTGGTACCAACAAACTGAGAGAGGTCTGATGAAATTAATTGGATACAGCTATGGCAATGAGCCGAACTATGAGAAGGAGTTTGAAAATGGATTTAAAATAACAAGACAAGACATCCTGAGAGGAGCTCTGATTATTCAAAGTCTAAATCTATCAGACTCGGCTGTGTATTTCTGCGCTGCCAGTACACAGTGATGTGGTTTGGAGCCACTCCCTCACTAAAACTCTCTCACATGGTCTCTTCATACAGACTCTCAGTGAAGACAGTTCCTCCTGCAGCACAGAGAGCCTGGACCATGTCTCCAGCTGTCATCGCATTGCTTCTCCTCTCACTATCATGTAATGTAACTATTATTTTAGTAACTTTCGATGCAACAATATCATACATGGCTGTTCATTAAGTACAGTGAACACCTATGTGTTTTGGACTGAGGAAACAAGACCTTTAAAGACATCCTCTTGGACTTTGAGAAACTTGGATTGGACTTGTTTCACTATTTACTGACATTTAGTAAACCAAAAGATTATTCGAGAAATTAATCTGCAGGGTAACCGAAAATGAAATGTATAATTAGTTGCAGCCTTAATGTTATGTAATTAACTGCAAAAATAGCAATTTCAAAGTGTATTTTTACAGCGATTATAGTGATGTTTTTTTAAAAGCAGCTTCTCTATTTGCTATTGTTTTCCCCACAGATCAAGCTGAGGGTGTGGAGTTTGAGCCAACTCATCCCAGAATAGTCAACGACAAAGCCAGGGAAGATATTAAATGCAGTCACAATGATAACGGCATGACTGTAATGCTGTGGTACAAACAAACAGAGAGAGGTCTGATGAGTTTAATTGGATACAGCTACTATGGCAGTGATCCCAGCTATGAGAAGGAGTTTGAAAAGCGGTTTGAGATAACAAGACAAGACAAGATGAGAGGAGCTCTGATTATTCAAAGTCTAAATCTATCAGACTCGGCTGTGTATTTCTGCGCTGCCAGTACACAGTGATGTGGTTTAATGCCTCTCCCTCACTAAAACCCTGCTCTCATTTTTCTCTGGTGTGTTCATGTTCAAGATCCTGAGACTGGCTAACAGATATCAGCATGCACAGAGAGATCATAATATTAAGGACATTGGGCTGAACAGATATAGGCAAATTCTACAATGTTGTAGACATAGCTGAACATAAAAAAAAAAACAAATAAGAAGGTTACGTATGTAAAATGATGTGCATTGCACTACAATATATAGCAATAAATATTAAACTTAAAGTAGCAAAAGTAAAATTAGTCATTGTGCAGATTGTTCCATTTCAGAATAATATATATGATATGTTTTATAATTATTGATGCATTAAGTGTTATCAAAGCTGGTAAAGGTGCAGCTAGTTTGAATGACTTTGTATACTGCAGGGTAGCTTGTGAATTTACTCCAGGTGGAACTAAAGTCTGATTTAACACTTGATTAAAGGTATTAAATAAGTACCTGGAAATTGTACTTAGGTCCAGTATACTTGAGTAAATCTACTTAGTTACTTTACACCACTGCATGTACAGATGATTATTTAGCTATCACCAAACCATCAACATCCAACCCAAATGAAACATAATGTGCATCAGTGTCAACAATCTCACAGCCATCACAACTCAGCAGCCAACATCAGAACATGAACCACAACTCAGCGGCAGAGCAGGAAGTTAGCTAACTAGACCGTTAGCTTAGCCATATGCTAGCTTAACCTAGCGTACATACACAAAGCTTACAAATCAACTAAGGTTACATATTTAGCACAGCAAACTAAAGTCTTACCTTGGTCGATGTAAGCAGTATCTTCCAGCATTTTAGAGAGGAGTTAAGTCCTTAGGAAGAGTCACAAAAGGACAGGATACCCAAGTTCAGTCTTCAAGTGTCCAACCGCTGATGTTAGGAGGACCAACCGCCAATCCGTAGCCTAGCAACAGCAGCTCCGAGCAGAGTAAACTGTAGTTCATGGCGTCCCTAAAACAGGAAATAATGAACTGTTGGCAGTGAACTGGTTTCATGAAATGCGACATAAACTGTGGTAACTGTTTAAACGGGTTTTTGTTGACGTAAAAAAACAATGAAAACCTAATTTGACCTAGTGAGGAGTTTAACGGTCATCAACACCATAGACTGTATGGTAAACACCTTCAGTTGGGAAACGGCACAAAGTGGGCGGGGCGACGTCAGTTTAAAACGACTTGATTGACCAATCACGTTCCAGCAAGGGTCAGCAGGTGTCAATCATGGATTAATTAAAGACCCAGTGAAGTGTGCGCCGGTGCATGATCTGTTATGCTAATACGTATAGTAATGACCAAAATTGTCCATTGGAACCCATATAAAAGATGTTGGAATAGCAACGAATTTGACGAGTTGGAATTTTCCGCTGGGAAATCCGCCTTCGTGGGCGTGGCTTGCGATCTACTGCGTGACGTCAGAAGATGGGCTCAGCCGAAGTGTTTACATTCACCACCGTTCATTTTGTCTCTGTTTCAAAGTGGAATTTACCAACGTTTTTGAGCGAGTATTTTATTGGAAAGTGTTTCGCAGTCGACTGGAAGTGATTGCCAATCGAGGAAACCTGACAATGGAGGCGACAGTGAAGAAAAAGGGAGGAAAAACACACGGGAAGCGATGCATTGCCGCTGGCTGTGGTAATGTCAATTCTGCCGAAGTGGCGATGTTTCTGTTACCAAAAGATGAAGGTGAGTGGCTGGTGTTATTGTTTCGTAGATTCGTAGATTGTTTATGAAAAATAAAGGCCACTGTGTTTGTGTCTACTAACAAGACTATCATGGCGGCGGCAGAGCTCAAGTCGAGTTTCTCCGCCTGGAGATATTCTCACTATTTCACTTTTGTCGAGCACAAAGAAAAGAACGTTTTAGTTAAATGTAAGTTGTGTCTTGGCGGGTCAAAGATCCTATCGACTGCCCAAAACAGCAATTAAAATCTGTTGAAACATCTGCAGAAACAACATGCTGGGACGAAGCTAGTAGCTAAGACCACAGACCCAGACTCATCCGACGCCACTCCACCTCCACCTAAGCAACAGCGGCTGGATTGGCACTTTGAAACATATCTTTGTGTTTGTGTTTGTATAGATCACATTGCTTAGCAGAGTTCAGTGATGCAAATGCATGTCAAGTTGATCAACAGGTTGTATTATTCTCCGATGCAATAACAGTACTGAAATGAAGGCTACAGTATAAGGGCATTAATGGGTGCCCTTTTTTAAGTAACTAAAAAGTTACTTTTCACAGTAACGCATTACTTTTTGGTGTAAGTAGTGAAGTAACTAGTAATTGTAACTAGTTACTGGTTTTCAGTAACTAGCACAACACTGCATGTGAACATGAATGTTGCATCATGCTATGAACAGATGAATGTATGATCAGGTGATGGCCAATCCTGTGTGTAGATCTACTCTAGATCTATGACAAAATATTGTCCTCAACTAAATTGACTTCCATGGCCACTTTCCTCATCTATCCTGTCCGAAAAGCTGTCAAAATCACTCATTTCTCTCGCACCAGTATCACTTTCCGAAGTCTCCGCCATGTTTACAATCACAACTGGGCCCATCTTGTGACGTCACAGCCGCTATCGTCTGCAGCAGCGGTAGGCTCAGACTCTGAAAAATTTGCGATGTTTATCTCGTCCCTCGCACTTCCTAAAAAATTATTTTAGCCATGAACAGGTACAATTATATGTAAGAAATGAAACTGCCATTTCATTTTGGCGCAAAAAAATGCACTTCACTGGCACTTTAAGAGAGCATTCAGTGCAATTCATTAGACACTTCACAGAAAAAATGATTTTGAAAATGTTGTAATTTAACCATTGTTTTTTATTTCTATGATGTTAAATGGTAAAAAAAAAATCTAATGTATTGATTGAATAACACCGCAAAGTTCTGACAACATCCACCTTAAAAATAAAAAGGACTGTGTGTGTGTGTGTGTGTGTGTGTGTGTGTGTGTGTGTGTGTGTGTGTGTGTGTGTGTGTGTGTGTGTGTGTGTGTGTGTGTGTGTGTGTGTGTGCTGAGCAGTGATGTGAGCCTCATTCAGCTGGAGGAAGGCTCATCGATGACACTGAAATGTTTCTTACAGTCATTCACTTGTCGCTTATTTTACACTCAGGTGGGTTTACCTCTCTCACATTCACACATCGTATACTGTTGTTTAAGTTCGTCAATAACACGTCACCCTCCATGTGCTGCAGGTCTCACTGCGATGGTCCTTCAGTCTGGAGATCAGATGTCCCAGCCTGGGTCGAAAGTGACCTTTGAGTGCAGGATGGGTGATGGGCTGAGTATGAGCAGCAACACCATGTTCTGGTACCGGCAGGACCACCCTGGAGCTGCAGTGCAGTTCCTCACTAAAGAGTATGACGAGGCTGCAGGGAACTTAGTGTCCTCTATCGATCCGTCCCAGAACACCTTCTCTCTGCACATCAGTGGGCTGCAGCTGAGCGACAGCAGCACTTACTACTGTGCTGCCAAACACAGTGCTGCACTCAGAGCAGAAACCCGTACAGATAACAGGCCGCTGCAGCTGGAGCACAGGCTTATCTGGTTTTGTACTGAAATGGTACCAAAGAAAATGAAGACATTATTCAGATCTGAAAGTAGTGTAAGACACACAATGGTACAATGGTGGGCTTTAGTTTATGTAGAATAGTAGTATCATCTTTTAAGTCTAACGCATGGTAGAGGATGTTTTACCGTGTATGTATATCCGTGAAGCCAAAGCCAAATGTACATACATTGTTGGACAACAAAGGTGTCTATTCTATTTTAGCTCTAATGAAGTTTTTAACTAATGCCTGTTCTTTGTCAGTGTCCATGCAGGTCCTTAAAAAGGAAGACACATGCGCAGAGATGTCAGCAATTTCCTCCAAAACCTATAAAAAAGATGAAAAAGTTTGAAGATTATTAAATGAACAGGAAGTCCACAAAGCTACAGAGCTGATGGTGTTTGATAAGTCAGCAGGTGTTAATACTGGAGGATTTGAACCTTCCTACAACATGAGTGCTCTGTACAGAGTCTCCTCTGAGTCCCTCTGGGCTCAGGGCTGCACTTTAGTATAAGATGTAAGTGTGTGTGCAGCCAGGAGGGAAAGATGAGAGTGCATGAGGTTCCAGAGGTTTGCACACACTGACCTCTGCAGGGTGCGTGTGGGACTACACTGAGACCGGGTAGTTTATCTGGCCTGTAATGACTTTTAAATGTTTTTAAACTGAGCAACTTATGAAGTGGTCTGAATATGGTGGTATTTATATCAAAGTTAAAAACTGTAAATGTGATGTATGAATTAAAAATTAAAAACATAACCTCCTCCCTGCTCCCCTCAGGGCGATAATATAGAAAAACCTGCGGATTTCTTTCTTGAAAATGAAAGGTATTAATAAAAGGACAGAGATACTTTTCTACTTTTACTTAAAGACCCAGTGAAGTGTGCGCCGGTGCATGATCTGTTATGCTAATACGTATAGTAATGACCAAAATTGTCCATTGGAACCCATATCAAAGATGTTGGAATAGCAACGAATTTGACGAGTTGGAATTTTCCGCTGGGAAACCTCCGCCTTCGTGGGCGTGGCTTGCGATCTACTGCGTGACGTCAGAAGATGGGCTCAGCCGAAGTGTTTACATTCACCACCGTTCATTTTGTCTCTGTTTCAAAGTGGAATTTACCAACGTTTTTGAGCGAGTATTTTATTGGAAAGTGTTTCGCAGTCGACTGGAAGTGATTGCCAATCGAGGAAACCTGACAATGGAGGCGACAGTGAAGAAAAAGGGAGGAAAAACACACGGGAAGCGATGCATTGCCGCTGGCTGTGGTAATGTCAATTCTGCCGAAGTGGCGATGTTTCTGTTACCAAAAGATGAAGGTGAGTGGCTGGTGTTATTGTTTCGTAGATTCGTAGATTGTTTATGAAAAATAAAGGCCACTGTGTTTGTGTTTACTAACAAGACTATCATGGCGGCGGCAGAGCTCAAGTCGAGTTTCTCCGCCTGGAGATATTCTCACTATTTCACTTTTGTCGAGCACAAAGAAAAGAACGTTTTAGTTAAATGTAAGTTGTGTCTTGGCGGGTCAAAGATCCTATCGACTGCCCAAAACAGCAATTAAAATCTGTTGAAACATCTGCAGAAACAACATGCTGGGACGAAGCTAGTAGCTAAGACCACAGACCCAGACTCATCCGACGCCACTCCACCTCCACCTAAGCAACAGCGGCTGGATTGGCACTTTGAAACATATCTTTGTGTTTGTGTTTGTATAGATCACATTGCTTAGCAGAGTTCAGTGATGCAAATGCATGTCAAGTTGATCAACAGGTTGTATTATTCTCCGATGCAATAACAGTACTGAAATGAAGGCTACAGTATAAGGGCATTAATGGGTGCCCTTTTTTAAGTAACTAAAAAGTTACTTTTCACAGTAACGCATTACTTTTTGGTGTAAGTAGTGAAGTAACTAGTAATTGTAACTAGTTACGAACAGATGAATGTATGATCAGGTGATGGCCAATCCTGTGTGTAGATCTACTCTAGATCTATGACAAAATATTGTCCTCAACTAAATTGACTTCCATGGCCACTTTCCTCATCTATCCTGTCCGAAAAGCTGTCAAAATCACTCATTTCTCTCGCACCAGTATCACTTTCCGAAGTCTCCGCCATGTTTACAATCACAACTGGGCCCATCTTGTGACGTCACAGCCGCTATCGTCTGCAGCAGCGGTAGGCTCAGACTCTGAAAAATTTGCGATGTTTATCTCGTCCCTCGCACTTCCTAAAAAATTATTTTAGCCATGAACAGGTACAATTATATGTAAGAAATGAAACTGCCATTTCATTTTGGCGCAAAAAAATGCACTTCACTGGCACTTTAAGGAACATTTTGAATGCAGGACTTTTACTGTAACAGAGTATTCCTACACTCTGGTACTTCTACTTTGACTCAAGTACAAGATCTGAGTACTTCTACTTTGACTCATGCACAAGATCTGAGTACTTCTACTCAAGTACAAGATCTGAGTACTTCTACTTTTACTCAAGTACAAGATATAAGTACTTCTCCCACCTCTGGTAACAACACAACTATAAAGATAGCCATGTTATGTGAATACTGTAGGTCTCATTTACATAAAATCATTACAGTAACTACAAGGATATTTTAATTTATGAAACCTAATCTATATGACCTACATAAGCTAAGCAACGTTGCTTTTTATATATATAGTTGATATACCTATGCATTGAAACATAGTTATTTGTAATGCTTGACCAAGTCCCACTGCAGTCAGCATGTTGTTGTGTCCCTGGGCAAGATACTTCACCCCAAATTGCTCCTGTGGGGATTGTCCACAGTACTGAATGTATGTAAGTCGCTTTGGATAAAAGCGTCTAACAAATGACATGTAACATATTATAATATTGTCTCTATCTCTATCTCTATCGTATTTGAATGGATTATATCATTTTAAAACCACTGTTCCAGAAGCCACTGCAATTCTATCTTTTGCAGGAATCAAACTGAAGAAAAAACAAGACTTTTCTTCCTCTTATTTCGAAGCATGCACGTCAGAACCATGACAGGGAAAAATCAACAGCTCAACTCAGCGCAGGAGAAACAAGAGCAGTCAGGGGAGACGTTACAGCCTGAATGGCTTTTAAACGTTTTCTAAACCATTCCTCAAAGTCACAGAGAATACTGTCTCTCTCCACAAGACCCACACACACACACACACACACACACACACACACACACGGGTGGAAAGAGGAAGTTTTATTTAGGCAGGTGACAGTTCTGTGTCATACTTTCCAATGAATCTCATTCAAATTGGTCTCAAAATGTGTTAGTAGTATCCACAGCTATCTGTTCTGTAAGGTACTCTGTGCATCAAGGCCGTAACCATGGAGTCAACATTGGTTCAATCAAAACTTGAATACTAATTTCCTGCTATTCTAAAGGAAAATATATAAAAATTCACTAACACATGGGATACTTTAAAACCTGTCAAACTCCATGCCCCTGCCCGTGGGGGCAAAAAACAACAATATTCCCGAAACTGTGTCTCAGGCATGGGCGTAGGAAGCATCCTCCATGTGGCTGGGACAATTTGACGGGGGGTGTGGGCAGCTGGTGGACCTAACCTCCTCTAGGGGGGTCTGGGGGCATGCTCCCCCGGGAAGATTTTTTTTTAAATGTTAAAGTTAAATGCATCAATCTGGTGCACTTTGAGATCAAAGTTAGGGACTAAATCTATGGATACATCTCTCAACACATATGAAACAGAACTGAACAGATTTACTTTTTCTTTATGCATATTTTACAAATCACTCCCCTAGCTACTATTCCTGAAAATGTCGGTTTTAACATCAGAACTACAAGTTATTTACACAAAGAAGCTAAACCGGAGGTTTCATTAACATTACCATTACGAAATAAAACAATATAGATTACTTTAGGGCTAACTAGAGAAAGATACCAGAACTGATGGAGGGCAAATTAAAACTTGACTGACCTGCTTGGAGCATCAACACTAACTGAAGCTGGACTCGGACGTGCGACAGCGAAATACACCCCCCGGGTACAAAATAAAGGTATGCATAAGCAAACAAAAAAATTCACAATAACAGAAAATTAAAAAATATATTTGTATACTTGAAAATAAAGATTTTCAAGTATACAAATAGCCAAAATAAAAAAGTCATAGAATAGCAATTTTAAAAACATTTTTTTATATCAGTTAGGCTATATATTGGGGGGGACATTTTGAGCGTATCTGAATATTGGGGGATGTCCCCCCCCAAATGTATATGGTGAATTCGGCCCTGCTGTGCATACATAACACAACATTAGATGGAGATGCAACTAACAAACGAGGAGCCTGAAACAGCAGACACCGCTTTCGATGAATACATGGCAATGGATGCAAATGAATGGTTGGAACCAGACATTTATGAAAATGGAGAAACACCTGTTGTTGGTTTTAACGGAAAAGAGGATTCAAGCCAGCATGACTCAGGCCCAGATTCAAGAGGACAGAAGAGAGAAGAGTTGAAAAAAGAGAAACCTGTAATTGACAAACCGCATCAAAACACCAGAAGCCCGACCACTGCTCCACCTTCCATTCCTCTACCGACAGATACATCACTATCAGACGCCCTCCAATGAATGCTAACGGAGGATTAAGGGTATCTCAATTAGGTAAGGTATACTTAAATGAATATGAATACAGAATTTCATGAACAGGAACACTATCATACTGGTCAATTATAATAACATTTTATTTTCCTCTAACTAGTTTTCCTCAGGATTACTACAGTGGGTCTTGTGTTGCTGTGTATTATGCTACTTGGAGGGATGTTTTACAATATGAACAACAACAACAACAACAACAACAACAACAACAACAGTAAGTCTGAACTTTTTTCTCTGTTATATATAACAGTCTTTTAAGATTAAGTGAATGTATCCCCAGAGGAACAAGACATTTGATGACTGTATTATTGTACAGTTTACACTGTATTAATGTAATGATTTAGTCCACAGAGTCATCTTTTTGGCTTTTGGGGTATATTCACCAAATTGTTCAAATATGATGATCATTAATCCCTTTGAAATGTGGACATAAATATTTTCATTGAATGTTTGACTGCATTGAAAATAGGGAGATGTTTTCATCGTAGGGATTGTACCTAAAGTGTTTGCACAAACTGGACTACTTTAAAAAAATTATAAACATTTGATCGCGTGTCTTATAATAGTTTATTGGTACGTATATTACAGGTTCATATGTAACACTTCAGTGTACAAGCAGTTCTGTTTAGTGCTAATGTCCAGCAAACTGTGCAGTGGGTGATAAAAGGTTAAACAATGTATGCATGAATTATGTATGTAATTATATAATATAAGTGTATTCTACTTGGCGATCTGAAGCAGCTTTTTTATCTCTTTTTATAACAGGTATCCTTTTAAGTGAGATCTACAGCCCCTCAGACCGCGGGGCCGTCACGGCCCCTCAGACCGCGGGGCCGTCACGGCCCCTCAGACCGCGGGGCCGCCCACGGACCCTCAGACCGCGGGGCCGTCACGGCCCCTCAGACCGCGGGCCGCCCACGGACCCTCAGACCGCGGGGCTCTCACGGCCCCTCAGACCGTGGGGCCGCCCACGGACCCTCAGACCGTGGGGCCGCCCACGGACCCTCAGACCGTGGGGCCGCCCACGGACCCTCAGACCGTGGGGCCGCCCACGGACCCTGAGACCGCGTGTCAACTCAGTGAAACCAACTTCTGCATTTGACCCTTGAAGGCTGTTTCTTCTGCTCTGAAATGGAATATATTTGTTACATATTAATTTGATTTTTTGATTTGATTTTGGATTTTTGAATGGGAGAAGTTGTGGATAGAAAACATACCAGACACTAATTATTCAAAGTAGAGTATTTCATTTTATATACGGTAATACTAAGGAGGCATAGGCCTATATGATGATATCATGTTTGACATTATTGATATTAAAAAAGTGATTTGTTTTCCATGTCATTCGTGTGTTTTCTTATCAGAGAGGGAAGTTATTTATTTGTAAGCTCCAAATCCTAATGTTTCCCTCAATGGCCTTCGTGCCCTGGCATGTGACCTTCGTGCCCTGGCATTTGGACTTCGTGCCCTGGCATGTGGCCTTCGTGCCCTGGCATGTGGCCTTCGTGCCCTGGCATGTGACCTTCGTGCCCTGGCATGTGGCCTTCGTGCCCTGGCATGTGGCCTTCGTGCCCTGGCATGTGGCCTTCGTGCCCTGGCATGTGGCCTTCGTGCCCTGGCATGTGGCCTTCGCCCCCTAAAAAAAATGGTGACACCAAAGGCCGAATGGCCTTGCCCCTAAAATGACGAAATTCCAAGCCTGAACACAATACAAAACACGAGAGCAACATGTCAAATATGGAGGTTAGAAACGTAAAGTACACGTTGGCATTGAAAAGTCAAATATTGTGCACAAAATCTGCTGGAAAAAAGGTTGTTTGAAATAAAAGTGGTGCAATAACTGTATAAGAATAATAGAGTGTACAATGATGGTTAGTGTTGTGATTTTATAAACACATTTTGGTTAATGATGCATGGTCACAATATTGTTAGAAAGGTATTCAGTAAATTATATATTTCCATTACAATATAAATGTTGTGTCAAATCATAATATTATACAGCTTATATTTAACTTGTTAATCTTGCTGATGTTGACAGATGTTTTGACCACTGGGGGGCAGAACACACTTCTACACATCCAGCTGCGACAGACAGAGCAACATTTGAATTCATTTGCAAAATAAAAGATTATTTAATATTCACTTTTCTGCTCTGTTTTGGTTTCATCAAAGGAAAATATCCGTTTTTTCAGCTACACTTTTAAGAGCTAGTCGCACACTTTGCATTTATCCAGGTTGTTTTACCGTCCCGCTGAGAGCAGAGATGAAAAAGCAAAACATTATGATCTCAAAGATGCTAAGATGTTATAGAGATATCTTATCCAGATACAGCTTGTTTATATAACAATTATCTATGAATTCATCAAAACAAGCAAAACATTTCACATTATAAGTGAATGCGTTTATCTCAGTGACGTGTCTCTGACGCTGCAGGATGAAGAGGTGGGCAGCAGAGACGTCCCTCCCTCTGAACACCTCTCTCCCTTCTCCTTCCTCCCTCTTCTTTTCTTAGCTGTCACAGAAATAGCAGCAGTAGAGACACACACACACACACCCTCTCACACCACACAGAGAGATGGAGGCTGAGATATGGAGGCGCTGGGGGGAGGGAGGGGGGAGAGAAGCAGAGAGACTTCAGGTTTTTGTCTGATGCTTTTTCACCGTGGGGACAGGGGGCCACGGTGATACAATCCTATAGAGCCGCTGTACAAAAACCTCCTCCATTAACAGCCCCTGTGTTCCTGCTGCAGGCTCCCTGTGGGGGAGGGGGAGGGGGGGGGGGGCTCAAACTCACTGCACACTTTGGCAGTAAAAAGACAATTCATGTGGACAAAATCTGCAGGAAAAATAGTTTTAAAATGATCTTGTTATTTATATGTGGAGCGTTAGGATGCCTCTCTTTCTCATCTCGACAGAAACCTTGGACTTGATGACATTATGAATCCTGTCCTGCGTGTCTAAGCCTTCCTCCTCCTCTGGATTATCACTCTGAGTCTCAACATGCTGATTCTGGAGAGTTTGGAGGCTTTTTGGTAGAGGAGACTCTCAGTGTGACTCTGGAGTTGAAGCTTACTTTGGAAAGGGAACGAAAGTCACTGTTTTAGGTAAGTAGCTTCCCTCCCTGCTTCAGTGTCATGCTACAAACTTTAAAAAGTAGAAATGTTTGCATGAGGATGAAGGAAAAAACTGTTGTTGTGAAAGAGTCTATATATTGACCTGAAGTGAGAACACTGTGAGCAACACTGAACCTGCTTACTTTGGACAAGGAACCAGACTGACAGTTTTAGGTAAATATTTCACTAACTCTGTTTTTTGATAAATGTCACATTTCAGTTATCAGTAAAGATAGTTCTGGTAGAGAAAGACTTGAGAGTTTCATGCTCAGTATTTCTGCACTGTGACAATGCAAACGAGGCCTACTTTGGAAAAGGAACCAAACTGACAGTTTTGGGTAAATATTTAACTTTATTACTGCGTTTTGATAAATGTTATCGTACTTTAAATTCCATTATGAACGGAAGTATCAGTAAAAACTTTCCAAAGATAATTCTGATAGAGAAATAGTTTGATGCTCAGTGTGTCTGCACTGTGACACGGCAAACGAGGCTTACTTTGGAAAAGGAACCAAACTGACTGTTTTGGGTAAGGATGGCTCACATATATTTAGTAACGTTTTGTAATTGACGCGGTGCATCAAGCAAAGTATTTGGGTCTTTATAGTCCGAGTTGTGCTCAGAGCTTTTTGATATCAAGCTTCAGCTCTGTGCCAATAACGAAGCCTATTTCGGACAGGGAACTAAACTGACTGTCCTCGGTGAGTAAGAGCTCTACGTTCATAAGTTGTTTGTTACAATTAAAAACTTGAGTGCAATGCAGTAAAACATGTTTAAGAAATAACAATGTTAACACGGTAAAGTCGTTTTAAAGGCAGCTTCATCTAAAAGCAGAGTGTTGCAGTTTTAGACACTGATCAGGTTCACTGACATTGGTTTTACTGAAGCTTACTTCGGTGGAGGAACTAAGCTAACTGTTTTAGGTAAGACATATATATATATATATATATATATATTGTATATAAAGTCTACGATGAGATGGGAAATGTTCAAAGTGCTGTTCATGGTGTGGTAATTTAACAAACATACTGTACTGGAGATGTTTAAAGTTTTAAGTTGCTCAGAGCTTTTTGTTCTCGAGCTCAAACGCTGTGTCAGTACGAGGCTTATTTCGGGCAGGGAACTAAACTGACTGTTCTCGGTGAGTAAAAGCTCTACGTTTCTTTCAAACATTAACTTAGTAAAACATTCAAAAGCCTGATAAGTTGGTCACTGAGAGACCGTTTGAATTGTATACATTGTGTAAAAAACACAGCGTGTGAGGCACGAGCTGTTGGTTTTTAGATTAAAAGAAAGTTGCATTTATTATAAACAATAATAGATAATAATACTAGATAATAATTAGTTTATTAGAGCAGCATGTGGTGCAGTTTTAGACACTGATCAGGTTCACTGTGACCCAGAGCTCAGAGGCTTACTTTGGTGGAGGAACTAAGCTAACAGTCTTAGGTAAGAACATGTTAAAAAACTTTATTACATTTTGTTCGAAAGATTCGCGATTATTCCTAAAGCAAGTTTGTTGATGATTTAGAGGTGACAGTTAATTTAGGAATGTTTTCTCTTTAGCACTGTAGAGTATGTTAAAGTCAAAGTGTTCACATGTCAGAGAAACAAGTGAAAGAGAGTTTGACAGAGAGGCAGCAGGGAGTTTTTGTGACAGTGGAAAGTCTCTGTGCTCATACTCCGAGGCTTACTTTGGAGCTGGGACTAAACTCACTGTTTTAGGTAAGAAACGCTGCAGGAGAAACGTCTCTCAGAGCACTTTAATTTGACTTTAAAATAATAGGCAATGATACAAATATGTTTAGTAGGAATTTAATTTGATAGTTGTGAGAAAAAAATGTACGTTAAAACCGTGTTAATAGTTAGTTTGTGTTGTAAAAAACTAGCCTCATCTTTGTTGAGCAGTAAAACAGCACAGCAGTAAATCTTCTGGCTGAGCTCCAGATTATTTCTCTCACAGCGACTTCTGATCAGCTCTGAGTTCAGTCAGGAGCTTTCTCTGGAGCGGCAACTAAACTCACCGTTTTAGGTAAGACAGGAAGAATGATGCCAAATAAATTGATATAATATATGAAAAGATATAACAGGACATGTTTATCAAATTATAATGTAGTTTTAAATCTTATTCTCCCGAGTAGTTTAAATCAGCAGTTTGATAATGTTTAGATTTCATTTGGCAAAGCTTTTCTTTGAGAGTTTGTGCACACACTTTAAGTAAAAACAGCACAGACAGTAGAGAGGCTTCAGCGCAGTAGTTTTCCTGAAGCCTTGTTTCAGTGTGAACAACTACGACCCTGCTTACTTTGGCAGAGGCACCAAACTCACAGTGCTGGGTAAGACTATTATTTTTAAAGAATATGCGTTAATGTTTGTTCCTGAGCTTCATTCAACCTAAATCTGCAAAAAAAGAAAATATTATTTTTGTTGAGTGAATGCAGAGTAGGTGTGTTGTCAAAATGATATCTCGAAGTCGTACGGTAAGCCTTTGTCCTAGCGCTTTGTCATGTGTTCGTTCTGTTAAATGCATTTGCACTAAAAGTATTTACAACAGGCAACATTTTCTCAATTGCAAAACTAAATGTCTTTACTTGTATTAGTGAAGAAGTGAGGGGGGGGTAACAACTTTTAGTAAAAAAAACACTGAGCTAAATGGTGATTATGGTCCACATGAGCAATGCTGCATACTAATGGTTTACTAAAACGTCATGCAAAAGCTGAACCTGGAAATCAGATCTGTGTAGAAAACCCCTCAGAAGCAGGATGTTTTTAGATGAACAAATGTTTGTGTCTCACTGCAGACCTCCAGGGTTCTGACACCTTAACATTTTGTAAATCAGAATAAGGTTTAATGCTAATTTGTTTTCACTTATAAGGAATTTGCCCTGGTGTTTGGTGCATGTATTAAAATAATTAAGAAGACGCATAAACACAGGCTGAGTCCTGTAACAGTCGGTACCATGAATACAGAATGATGTCGGTCCTTTGTCTCTGCAGAACCAGACCATGAAGTCACTGAGCCGACAGTCAAAGTGTTCACTCCGTCACTAAGGAGTGCAGGAACCAGAAGACCATAAGAGGACGAAGACCCTGGTGTGTGTGGCCAGCGGATTCTACCCGGACCACGTCAGTGTGTCCTGGCAGGTGGGCGGGGGGGCCGTCAGCAGCAGCGGGGTGGCCACCGACAGCAGCGCCCTGCGGGGAGACAAGACCTACAGGATCAGCAGCAGGCTGAGGGTCTCGGCCTCAGACTGGTTCACAGAGGGCAGGAAGTTCACCTGCAGGGTCAGCTTCTTCAACGGGACACACACCAGCCACCATGAAGACACGGTGGAGGGGTCCAAGGTGAGTTCATTTGGGAAATCTCAATGTTTCATTTAAGGGAAAGTGATCTTCTGTCCTCGTCTAATCCATCTTTTTCTTTTATCAGTTAAAGAAGGAGTCATGACAAGAGGTGAATATATAATATTGTATTTCTTGAAACATCAATGTATCAATAAATTCTATTTGGTGTTTTTTAGGGGTTCGCAGAAGAGCTATATTCAGGACCTACTCCAGTGCGCTGATAAGGCGTTGTGGAAAATGATAACATGGAAGCTGAGTGAAGTGTAAAGATTATTAGAAGTTTTATCAACTAATTGAAGTAATGTGAAAACACAAAAGGAAACCCAAGACAAAAGTTAATATTAACTCGTGCTTAACTTGCACAAATAAACCATTTTTACAACAAAAAAATGTGCACCACTCCAAGAATAACAAGTTCAAGTTTTTTATCACAAATGCTGCCCGTTATATAAATGAGGCTTGGCTAGCTGCCTTTTTATTTCACAAACTTGCGATTTTTTAAATTTAAATTGTACCCAACAAGCATGAATAACTGGTATTTAGTGAGATCTTTTATGAAATCCTAATTATACCAGACACAACTTTGAGTCTGTGTCTAGGATTATTCAATCAGGAGCAATATCCCCAGCCCTTATCTATTTGCTCTCTTATAACCCCACTGGATGTTTCCTCTTCATGGCACTAATGTCAGTGTTTGATCTTCTGCAGAGAAATACTTGAAGACGACCCAGGCGGCCAAACTGTCGTACGTTGTGTTCATCGTGAAGAGCAGCGTCTACGGCGCCGGCGTGGCCTTCCTGCTGTGGAGGCTGCAGGTGAGCTCTCTCATCACTATTATACTGGTGCTGTTTACAAATCAACAGGTTTCATACATCTCCATTTGGGGATGAACGAGTAATAAAACACTGTTCTGACATCGTGTCCTTTCTGTCTGTTGCAGAGTTCAGCCGGAAAGCAGAGCCACTGATCCGACCGCTGTGTCTGCGTCTGTAAAAAGGATCTGTGGAGCATAATGTGGTTATATTCACAAAGCTCTATGTCACAGCATATTTGCATTTTTATATATAACCAAGCAAATTAAATTCTGCTTGCATTCGATCAACATTATTCTTATGACGATATTAAAGCTAGCATGGCAATAGGAAAACCTTTTATGTCTCTGGTTGTTATGTATTTGATGCTTAATTCCTTTCAAATAAAAGTATGTCAACCATATTGCTTATTTGTCCTTTAATGTCGTCGACGATCTGTTCTTAAAATGATGATCAGGTTTACATACAGTATGTTTCTGAAGCACAAGAGTTTA
Source organism: Dissostichus eleginoides (assembly GCA_031216635.1). Classification (NCBI taxonomy): domain Eukaryota; kingdom Metazoa; phylum Chordata; class Actinopteri; order Perciformes; family Nototheniidae; genus Dissostichus; species Dissostichus eleginoides. The sequence goes on from CM062275.1 coordinate 29,536,859, forward strand.
TGCATTAACTTTAGACTCAAGTTTTAAACGAGAATGGATTAAGGTCATATTTAAAGTCAGTTGCTCCAAATGGTGCAGATATCTCTCCTCTCACATCACTTTTTCCACCGACAAGGGTGAAGTATTTTTAGCTGCTGGCCTCTTTTCTGAGAAGCCACTCGTGTGTCATCCGTGGAAACATGTCTTTTGTGTCTGACGTGTTTCCATTGAGCGACCCGAGAGGTGCCTGAGGTCAGCTAATCTGCATGTTAACATCTTTCTGATCAAATCATTTCACTTTTTTAAGTCTTTTAATTGAAGTCATATCTATTGTTTTCCCTTTGCACAAGCGAGAGACGTTTATGACGTTTTAAAATCTCTTGATTAACTAACTTTTCTATTTTAAGATTTTCTATTTTTTAAGATTTTGCTTCTTTAACATATTTTTTTAGATAGGGGAAAGAAAGAGTTAAAAACACATTTTCTTACAAAACGTTGTCTATATGATTCTGTAGATTTCTCCTAAGTTCACCAACAGTTAGCATCAATGTCTCATTTGCATATTTCAACATAACATTTCAGCAAACTTGGGATATTTAATTACAGCTTTGTTAATGTCAGTTATGGACTGAGGAAGTTTCATCGTGATATTAGTGTGAAGAAAATCCTGATCATATGTTTTGTTTTTACTTTGTACAAGAGACAAGCTTGTGGCGGTTTACATTCTCTCGATGAACAAAGACGTTGTCCCTCAGTTCAAACGGTGTCAGTATGACAGGAAGTGTGTGTGTGCAGGAAGTGTGTGTGTGTGTGTGCGGTGCAGCAGGTGGAGGTGTTGCTGTGCAGAGAGCAGAGACAGGAAGTGGTCACAGAGCAGCAGATCTGAAACCTCCGTCTGCAGGAACACACAGCTGCTCTTCCTGTGTAACTGAACACACACAGCTCCATCAGGCTGCTTTAGAAAACAGCTGTTTGTGTCCTCTCTCTGCTGCACACAATGTGTTGATGAATGTTTGAACGTTGCAGTAGATAAGAGATGGGAAATAAGACAACTATAAACAGTTACTTAAAAACTAAATTATAAAGACACTGAGGGTGTTTCATTGTTATCTCCCATCGGATGTATAAGTACACTAACTCAAGTACTGTAGTTTTCATATTTGAGGTACTTTACATATACAGTATTACTATTGTATATACATTTGTTGTATCTACTTCTACTTGATGCAGATATTGTACTTTTGAGTGCACTACGTTTATCCAACAGCTTTATTTGTAACTTTATAATTAAGATTATTGCACACAAAACATTTCAAGCGCATCATACACCAAACGACTCTACCTCACATAACATACAATAAAACCGTTCATGGTTCCAACTTCACAAACGATTTGTATCACGATTTAAAAAAATCATTTTTAGATTTGGACAAAACAGAAATGGTGAATGTGTCACTTTGGGCCCGGGAGATGTGAACAAACAAAACAATAAATCCATAAGGAAAATATGAATTACTTCCTAATAATAGTAAATTCCTGCTTTTACAGTAACGCTTTAATAATAATATCATATATGTTTTCAGTCATATCAGACATGTACAGTTCATAGGGGACAGAGCCTTCTCTGTCGCTGCCCCCTCCCTCTGGAACTCACTCCCACAACCCATCAGAGACTGCACTGACCTCACCACCTTCAAAAAACTCACCTCTTCAGTCTGGCTTTTAATGTGTGATTGTTTTTGTATTGCTTGATTTTAATTTGACTTTAACTATATATATATATATATATATATATATGTGTTTGTTGTTCTTTTCTTTTCACTATATCTGTAAAGCGTCTTTGAGCACCTGTAAAAGCGCTAACAAAATAAATCTATTATTATTATAGGTTAATGTTTCTCCATGCAGAGGTACCGTTTTAAAAGTAATAATGAATAATATGTGAAGAAAACTTGAACAGTAATAAGAATAAAAAGAAACAAATAAATATATAGAGATTAATAGATTACAAATAAAAAATACATATCAATACTAATATGATATTTAAAATCTAAGAAGTGGAAATGTTCTTATTTGTTTCCTTTAAAAACATGTTTGTGCTTATTCAGGTCACACAAACAGGGAACAGTGAGAGACCACCAGACACAGGAGAGGTTCTGCACACGTCTTTCAAAACTATTTCCCACTTTCTCTGTATATTTTAATAAAGTAGAACAAGCTAAAGTAGCAGTTCTTTAAAGACCGCACCTTGAGGGTTCACGATAAGGTAAACATTCAACAAATCCAGCTAAAAATCCAGCTAATCTAATTAAGTTATTAGGAGCAAGCTGAGATAAATGAATGCTCCTGCTTAATTCCACATTTCCTTAACGGGATTTTGTATTGAACTGCTGAGATGAGCCTAAAGACTTGACGGTAAAAACTACAATAAGATGCACAAGAAAATGCTTGTTTTCAGTTACAATCTGTGATGATTCTGTTTAGTTTTGTTGTGTGCTTTCTTCTGTCTCCCCCCCCTCCCCTCTCCTCTGCAGGGCTGGTGTGTGACAGGGAGTTGGCTGGCTCCTCCCAGCAGCAGACGAGGCACACCTGTTTCCACTCACCTCTTCACCTGTTGACATCAAAGCCCGGTCCTCTTGCCACTTCCCTGCCAGATCATTCCTCTGTGTTCGACCCTCCGGTGTGTCTCGCTGCTCTCCTCGTCCCTGTGATCTCTTCGCCTGGATTTTTGCCTCCTGTCCCTGACGTCTCCGTGCCAGCCAGCTTCCTGCCTCCACTGCCGTTTACTGTGCCTCTGCTTAAAATAAAAAATGTGTTTTTGACCATCTCTCTCTCTAAGTCTTTTGCTCTGGGGTCCAATATCTCTAGGCCGTAACAACAATCATCACTATCCAGATTATGAGAATTGACAAAAATAAGAACAATGAAATTAATCGTGTTGGTACATTTTACTACATAAGTTGTTTTTTAAATAGATATTAAACCATCATAAGAATTGTTATTTAACTTTTATTTTACCAGGATAGGTCTCATTGAGATTAACAATCTAATAATAGTGTTCTGATTGTAGCCTTTAACAATAATAACATGAATAAGATTTAACACACATACATAATCTATATCTTAGACATACTGAGCTGGTGCGTTGCTATTATTATTACGTTTACTTTCACTTCCATCCCTGCAGAGGATGTTTGGTAGATTTCCTAAAAGTTTAGATTTGATCAAACTGCAACAGGAACTTGCAGATTTCATTGCCTTTGAGTCACAAATTAAAACCATATATTCAGTTTGAAGGTGAATGAGACATTTCATTTGTGATGTTGAACGACCCCTTGTGGTGCAAACTGAGAATCAAGTCAACATAAAGGACAAACTAAGAGAGGGGGATTTCAGCAGAGATATTTAAATCCTGTCCTAAAAATACTTTTAATAAGAAGTATTTTGGGAGGGGGTTTGTTCTTCCTTATGACGAGAGTCACGAGTACAAAGTATTTATTACATTTGGAAAATACTCAGTATAAAATCTCCTCCTAGAGCACCATTGAGTTCTTTTTAACCAAATCTCTCTCAGAGGGGCGTGGGGAGTGGCTCCTTATTTCCATCTAAAGTAACAGACAGAGGGTGCGTCTCACTTCAGTTATTTTTCATTTCCTCGCTCCTCGGGCTCGGTATCACCGGAAGTTGATTTGTCTGCGCCATCTTGAGTACCGTCCCAGTAACCTTATTTTTGCCGGAGGACCGAGGATCGAGGAGCGATAACGGAGGAGCGATAATCGAGGAACTACCAGACCATCCTCCGGTGAAATCCTCAGACACTCGCCCCGCCCCCTTACTGTGTATCGCTCACTGATTGGACGATGCAGCGCATGCACTGATCTGGCTGCTGTCAGACGATCAGCTGTGCGGCGTCATCACAAACGGACGTCGCTTCACGTGACGCTCCGGAGGAAACGACGTCCCATTGCTCTTAAAACTAATTTCCCTGCTTCTCGTGGTTTCCTTGCGTCTCTCCATGCTTCCCTGGTGGGAGGGACTAGTCGCAGGGAAACGACCCAAAGGGACGCAAGGAATCCATTTAACCGAAGTGAGATGCAGACAGAGAATCAGCACTTTTGAAACAGGAATGAAACAGAGGGGATTATGGGATGCTGCAATGATCTGTTTGGTATTTCGAGCCAAACACTTCAGAGACATGTTTTGTATATATCTGAGAACTATAATTTATTGATGAAAAACAGTATAATAGGGGACCTTTAAACCCTTTAAATGCCTGTTTAATTATTTGAATTATTTAATTTTTTCTTACAAAAAAAAAAAACACAAAACCTTAATTATTTTCCATATAATAAATGGTGGGGGGATGGGGCTTTGGTGTTTTTTTTTTTGTCTTGGATATGTCAAAGATTAGCAACAAAATTGATTTGAATGCATTTGTGTTTTTAACGTAGTGTCACATACTCCCTCTGGACACCTTCGTGGCCAACAATGCCTCATTGACTTACATTAAAACCACATTTTTAATCTCACTGCCATTAAAGTATAAAACCATGCATTCTTTAAAGTCAGCATTTCATTTAGAGGAAAAGTATTCTACAAGATCCAACCATTTTCCCACTGTAGGCTGATGCATGACATTATTTTTATGTTATGGAGTCTAGGGTGGTCCTTAAAAATTGAAAGTCGGAAAGTCTAACCCCCAAAATTCATTCTATTAGTCGAGAAAACTCTCCTGGTGAATTTTATTCAAATTCCAACAACATTTACCCCTCCCTCATCGACCTTGAAGTTTAGCCTCAGTTGCAGCACCGTGGCTGCAGCAGGAGCAGGAGCACTAAGTCGGACTATGTATTTGAGGTAGAAAGACATTTTGCTTAAGATTTTTGTTATAGTTTAATACATTTAACTGTCTAATGAGGTAACCATTTATAAAACTCCATTTCACTGTTTTGTCTTGTCTGCACTTGTGAGAAATGATTTACACTGTCGCACTTTGAGAATCGGAGGGATGAAACCCTCTGTAATGATCACACATGCAGAGCACACAGCACACACAGTGACATGTGTTCTCTGCTTTTAACCCATCCTAGCACCAGGAGTCTAGTACTAGGAGCAGTGGGCAGCTATTGTACAGCGCCCGGGGAGCAATGGGGGGTGCCTTGCTCAAGGGCACCACGGACAGGGCCCAGGAAGTGAACTGGGACCTCTTCAAGTAGCAGTCCACACTCCATATTTTAAGTCTGTTCGGGGACTTGAACCAGCGACCCTACGGCTCCCAGTCCAAGACTGAGCCTCTACTGACTGAGCTAATGCCACACTAAGTTCCTATTTGTATTCATTGCAAAGATGGCATTAAACCGTATCTGAATCTGAATAAAACACTGCATGTTGTTGTGTGTTATAAGCTAACGTTTTGGGAATAATCGATGTCGATGGATGTCAGGCCGACGATGAGCGTCCTGTCTCCCTACTCAGATTGGTGTGTCCCGCACCGTGTGTCTTTTCGGCCGTGCCGACACCTTTTTGGCCGAAAACCTTGGCAATCGGCCAAAGGCTGTCGGTCAAATAAATCACTGATTGGCTGTTCAGCTAGCGAATCAGTGCATGGGAAGCGAAACGGAAGTGAGGGACCCAAACAAACTATTAAGAAGGCAAATCTGAGATTTCATTTAACTCCAGCTCTCGACACAGGTTCGGGAAAGCCCCATGAGCTTCTCGCTGTAGAGTGAAAATGGAACGCACACGCTATTTGTTGTTTGTTTATATCACGCAGTCTGTTCTTCTTCTCTCGGTGTATCACACAGCCTGTCTTCCGGTTGTTGCCTCTTTTGAATGACGAATACACACTACCGCCGCCTGCTGGTAAGGAGAGTTATGCCACTCACGCATGCGCAGTTCGTACGTGCTACTTGGCCGTAGGCCATAGCCGCGGGAAGTCATTTTACTTAGGGGGTGCTGCCAAAAGGCGGTGCCGGCCGTCAGCGAGCGATACGAGCCGGCCCGCTGACATATAGATACGGACATAATCATAGTTATGATTTTACTTTATTTTAAGTCAAATCATAACTATTTTATGTAGTTTAATCATTTCTATTTAGGTGGTCGCTCAGTTTTTCAAATGAACACCATTCGCCAACAGGGGGTGCTGCAGCACCTCCAGCACCCCTACTTCCCGCGGCTATGCCGTCGGCTGAAGTCTTTGCGGTGTGTTCCAGTGCGACTGTTGGCCAAGACGCAACAGTCGGGTCCGTCTGTGTGAGTTCTTTGGTGTCAGCTTGGTGTGTCCCTACCTTTATACATAAAGATGTGTCCCCGGTGTGTCGGGGAACTCACGCAGCGTCAGAAAAATAAAACCCTCTCTCTTTTCCTCCGTACCCAAATCTCTAAAAACAAGTCATGAAATATTTGTCCTCAAATATCTCCTTGTTGTTCAAACATTCATTTAACAAATTACAATTGTTTTTAAAACATTTATTATGTCCATGACAGCATCCTGGTCACATGTGGATTAGAGCCCACATCCTGCCAAGTATTCGCTCAGGTCACGGTTCTCACAGTGGCTGCGCCAGGCCACCCTGAAACAGACAGAGATATTACCCATCTCTTCATACTGTATATGACGGTTTGTGTAGAAAACACCTGACAGTCACCTGATCCATTCTTACCAGGCTCTGATGCCATTGGGGTCCCTAACAACGCGCTTGGCACAAGTGATCGCCACACCGACATCATTGGTCAGAAGATCTGTGAAAAAACAAGGCAACCTGGATTTGAAGGGTCATTAAAAAAGGAAATATAAATGCATGTACAACAGTCTTTGTTAAGGGACTGTGTTTAAACAGCGCTTTCATCCAAAGCACTTTTTAATGTGCCTCTCATTCTTTCATCCACAAAGAACCATGTTTCCTCAACACCTGCTAGATAAAATATTAACACTTGAATACCATTTTTACTACAAAAACTGAACTGTATTTTCTCATGTTTGATTTGTGCCATTCTAGCTATCTTTTCAGGAGAACATTCACTTTAAATAAACATACAAATGGCAAATGGGATTGTAAGGATGATGTTTGCTTTTGACAGCTTGTTTACACACCGGTACAACTTCCCCCAACATATTTGGTAAGCAGGGTAGTCTGAGGAGTGAAAACTTGGGCACAAAGTCCTCGCTGTTGCTTTTTTAATCTCAACACAGCAATCATAATTTCTATCAACTCAGTTCTCCTGTCATTTCTTCGGACGAACTCAAAATAATGCGCATGCCTCCACCCCTCGAAAGTTATCACTGTTGACTCAGCCATGTTTATGCACTGCATGTGGACGCGCAAGTCGCGCAAATGTTACGTAAATATAAACCTGCGGTGGAAATCCCTCTTGTCTGTCAAAGGGAGAATCTAGTAATTCTGTATGTTAGTAGGCTAACTGTAGTGTGATTACTGATTTTATAAAAGTAACAAAGTAACGCGTGTGGGGCAATGTTAGTAACTGTAGAGTTACATTACTCCGTTACCGACAAAAGTAATATTATTACAGTTACACCCAACTCTGGTCACTTTAAGAGTCAGGATTATATCATCAGTTTGGTGTGTCATGTGACCATTAAATAGGAAATAGGCCAAGGTTGCAGATGAATGGTCCAAAAATCAGCTCCTTTCGTCTTTTCCTATCCACTAGTCCTCTGTGTGAAACGTCCCGTGGGTTATGGAGTTAAGGAATAGTGGTTAGGAGAATTCAAAAGGACTTAGGAAAAGATGACCAGGCTTCAAGAGAATCCGACTGCACTGACACTATTCGAAGTATTTATGACGCACCAGTGGATGTTCTTAATGTGTGTCTACTGTGGGGAAACTACAGTTTTCTGTACAGAGGACTACTACAGCGCACATAGATACTTTGCACAGTGCTCTGATGGTGTTGCTATGCAGGCTTTATGAAATGGACAACAGAAAACATATATTTTAAAATACAGTCATTTGATTTAGTGTTAACATTTGAAAACCTGTATTGATTATTGCAGTTTAAAAGCTTGGTGGTGATCAGGACAAAAATGGAACTGGTGGCAACGCTGGGATGACAACATGGAAAGTAAAGAAAATTAAGAAAAAATGCTGTGTCGTTAAAGTGTGTGTGTGTGTGTGTGTGTGTGTGTGTGTGTGTGTGTGTGTGTGTGTGTGTGTGTGTGTGTGTGTGTGTGTCCATCACTGACCGCTGCAATTGATGTTGCAAGCGTTCTTGGAGTGGGGGGTTCGGCCGTCTTCACACCACCAGCGGCTGTTGATCTGAAAGATGCCGTAGTCCGTGGATCCGTCGGTGTTATGGTTGGTGCTGGTGGTAGTCCAACTGGACTCCCACTTGCTCAGACAAACCCCTGCAGAGGAAACACAAAAGACCCGTTGAAAGTTCAACGTGGGGCATCGGAACCCATAGACAAGCCTGGTCAGGCAGCTCAGCCTTAGCCATCAAAACGTATTTGTGAACAGCAAGCCAATTCCACTGCAGCTTTTCCACTAATGAGGATTATTACTGTATGAATACAGAATGAATAGAAACCAATGGCATCCTTTAAATGTATTAATACAAAAATACATTGAAAGACACTGAACTACAGCGCTGGCTTGAACATGTAAGTACTGTAGAAGCTGAAGGAGCAGGAATATTAGGATGATAGGGAACAGGTTTGGGTTTCAACTAAGTAGGAACAAGAAAAGAGGTTACAAATGCATAAAAAAGCAGCAGCAGATTTTAACTGCAACCAAATGCCCTAATAACATAAAATACATGCAATATGTGTAAGATTGTTAGGTCTGATGCAGTTGGAATCAGATGGTATGGAACAGGTTGAGTCTGTTAATATCCAGTCTGTTAACATTGTAGCAGTCATTATGTAATCCTGATCCCCTGTGTCAGTGTGGAAACATCAAAGGTTTCCACGGAGATGGTGAGTGGTCAGTGAGGGGGGAGACTGTCTCATTGACTTTCCATTGAAAAGTACCACTGACATTTATGCTTTCTGTTCCAAAATGAACATTGGAGTCTATGGGTAGGTGTCTGGAGTTTCAGAGCCCTCAAGAGGCAGATGTTAAATTTTGCTTTGAAAATGGTGTTGTTCAAATGAAGTGAACTACCATACCAGAAAGGAAGTCACAGGAGTGAAAGGTATGGAATGTTTGGCAGGTTTAGGATGTTTTTTTCAAGAGATTTTGAAGCACTCCTCAACTCTTAAGTGTGACATCTTGACTCTCCAGCTCTACAAGACCCATGAAACAACATAATGTTAAGATCAGAAAAAGATTTTTCATTTTTGTTTGAATAGAGTTTAAACATTGAAAATGGTGGGACAAGAAGAGGCCAAAAAAGTGTCTTTTGTGAATGCTGAGCATTACATGTAAATGAGTATTGTTTCTGAGACTGTACATGCAGACTCACAGTTCTTATTATACTAAAGCTTATACTCACAGTCAGCCAGGCTGGTGCGATAGTAGCCGTCCATCCCATGAGCCTTTAGCACTCGGGCCCATTCACAGCGCTCGTAGACCTTAGCGCTGGCCAAAGCCACCAGGAGCAGAAACACTAGACTTCTCATGTTTGACTCGCCAGCTGCTGCTAATGTCTGTTACAGTCAAGAGTCTGGGCTGGAGCGCTGTTGCTGCTTTATTTCAAAATTATTCCTTGTTTGGCTTGAATTTTGTCCAACTTCAACAAAACAGTTGAAATCCTGATTTTGGAATTGGACTTTGAGCAGCTGTTTGTTCACTGAGTGTTATCGGTGCGATAAGACAGGCTGATGTGAAGGACATAGTGGTGGAGCTCTGGCACAAATTCATCTGCAAATGAAATTACACCTGTGTGGCAGCCATGACAAATTACTATTATGACTAAACATAGCTGATGTAAAGGTGCCCTGTGGAATTTTCAAGAAACAAGAAATGGGTTAAAGATATAGGGAGGCAATTAGCTTTTACTTAAAGATCCCATGTCATGCTTTTCTGGTTATTACCCGTCCCCTTGTGTGTTATGTAGCTTTTTATGCATGTAAACGGTCTGCAGAGTCACAAACCCTCAAAGTACACCCTGTAGCGAGTCAAACTCTAACACAGAAAAGACCCGTCTATGCTGCCCCAGAACGCCTCGTTGGAGATTTCTCTTTTTCCATTGTTTACTTCTTGGGTATAGTGACGTATTTGGGTATAGTGACGTAACGTAACGGCTCCGCAGAAATATATATATATTATGATGTTATTATGATTATGAATGTTAAGTGCGACACGTTGGCATCTGCACTTACAGTGTCGCAGACTGTACGCAATGCTCTGAGTTACTTTGCTCCGGTTACTTATGTTGTTTAACTGTATTTCCTTTATCCTGTAATATGACTTGATAGCTTTAAACTCAGCACAATGAGCTCCGATTGGTCAGCAGGCGGTGGGCTCTGATTGGTCAGCAGGCGGTGCTTTCACTGAGTTCACCTCTTATCTGGAACATAACCTATGGAGATCTACCCCGGTAAGAAGTGAACCAGCGTCGTAGGACAGAAAACTCTGAGTTAACCCTGAAGTTACCTCGCTAACCTCAAATCCTGCTTCGTAGTACAAGCCACTGCTGCTGAACGGCAAAAATATAACTCAGATAAAACCGTAAGAATTCAATTTAATGTTTTCACATCAAAACGGTAACATTGTGCACTTTGTTGTAAGATTGTAGACTGACACAAGAGAACTCCCAAATTGGTGAATTGTGGTAAAGAGATGATTAAATAAATGCTGTGCCAGTGCTAGGCTAATCCAGTTGGCTAAAGTGAATAAGCCCGAGTTAACAACATTAGCATTGAACGATGAACAGTGCATTTAGCTGACTGTTGTAGAGCACAGCTAAAGCTATTAACAACTCACTCAAGAGAATATAAAAACGTGAATACAGAGGGTTTAAGTGCAGACTGTTGTATTTAGCTGAGGCAACTGAACAGCTTTAATACTGAAGCAAAAATAAGTTGCGTTTTGTAAGGGATTTTATATCAGGTGTATTGTGAATCAGATTTTTTTTGAAGACATAAACTGGTGCCAAGTTACACTGTATCGAGTGTGTTTGCTTGCCTTTTATGTAAAAATGATTTTACATTTAAAAAAACTTTTAATTTATTTTTAAATAACTGTAATACCTTGGTTGGTGATTGGCTAATGGTTACTCAAGCCAAAAAGTCATTACGTTTTTATATAAATGGATCAGGACAAAAAGTGAGCAAATCTTTTTTCCTGAAACTTTCAGAATCTCTTTACACAGAGGGGACACATGTTGATGTATAAAATACATGAAAAAAGTGGATTTTGCATAATAGGTGACCTTTAACTTCACATCCAGGTCCAAGAAAATGACAATTCTTCACATGTTAATATGGCCCATATAGTTCATAAATCACCTTAATCACAACCAAAAACTTCTTATGGCACATGTGTAAAATAAGTGCATGACTCTTTTTTACAGTCAGTGAGATGACTGGCACTGCAAGACTCAACCCTGACTCGGTTAAATCTCTCATCCAAGAGCCGTTTGAGAGAAGAAGTTTGGCGGACAAACTTCAGGTGAAAGAGCTGGGCCCAGATCAACCTGATATTGTCATCAAACAGCAGGATAGTGAGAAAGGGAAGCCGTATGTGCGAGGCTTCTCTCGTAGCTGATACACCAGAAAGCAGGCCTGGCTAGCTGGATGCAGTCATGCTAATGCCTTATTTTGCTTTCCTTGCTTGGTTTTTAAAATAACGGAACAGCTGCAGCATGGACAACAACTGGAGTGAGGGATATGAAGCACCTGTCAGAGTGAGGAAGCATGAGAACACCAGAGCACACATGGACAATGCTATGAAGCTAGCCACGCTAGGCAGAGTATACATTGCTACGCAGCTGGACGACGGCCACAGGATTGCGGTGAGGAAACACAATGAGGAGGTGGACAAAAACAGGCATATTCTATGCAAAATAATTGATTGTGTGAAGTTTTGTGGGGCGTTTGAGTTGGCTTTGCGTGGGCATGACGAGACTGACTCTTCAGTCAACCCTGGCATTTTCAGGGGATTGGTGGATTTTGTTTCCTCCCTGGACACCGTGCTGGAGGAGCACCTAAAGGCCGCCACCGTTTTTAAAAAGGCACTTTACCGGCAAAGACGGTACAAAACGATCTGTTGGACTGCATGTTGTCAGTGCTGAGGGATTACATTCTGGAGGAGGTAAACAGCGCTGATTTTATCGCCATTCAAGCCGACGAGACGACGGACGTCTCCACCTACTGACAGCTGGTGCTTGTGCTACGCTACATCGACGCTAAAAGTGTAATACAAGAGCAGTTTTAAAAAAGGTATAAACAATAAAAATATATAGCCTCAATGTCCTGAAATAGCTGAATAATTTAATAGTTGAATGGTTTCTGTAGCTGAAAGTAGGCTGAAGGAGTTAGATATTAAATGTAAGTAGTAGTGAATGAATGTGTATTAAGAAGAGAAAAGAAAGTAAAAACGCTTTGAAAAGCAGCAGAATATTTTAACTGCAAACTTTTGAACTAAAACCATATGTCACCAATAATGTATAAAATATGTGGAACATGTTGAAGTCAGTATGAAGTGTCCATCAGACAGAAAAGAATAGGCTGAGACAGTCTGTTGAACTCCAGTCTGTGTGTTTGTGTTTGAGGTGACAACGTTATCAAACACCTGTATGAGCCCAAAGATCAAAGGGTTACCATGGTGACGACGTTATCAAACACCTGTGTGAGCCCAGAGATCAAAGGTTACCATGGAGATGTGCAGTGAAAGGAGAGCCTTTCCATTGATCTGAATGAGAGATAAACCTCTTACATTTCTAACTATAGTTTAAAAATGGTAGCTGCTATCGGTAAAATGTCAACGCGTGAAGCATGTCAGGACCCTGAGGAGCGTCTGAGTCTGCTTTTTGTGTACTTTCGGGTCAATAATGTGGCATTTTTGGCAGATTTACTAAAAGGTGTGTAGCTGCTGCTCTGAGGAAAGATCAGGCTGAATTCACAATGGATCTGTAAACAGCATTCGCACTAATTACATTGCATCTGGCTAATGAATGTAATATAAACACGTTTTTTTTTTAAACTGACAAAAGTAAAAAAGAAATGGTTTAAAATTAATTATATGCATAATATACTGTAAACAACAATGAGTATATTGCACACAATGAATATAATTGCACATTAATGAGTTTGATGGCAAGTTAGCAACCTAAACTTTATGTTTTGGAACAGGGCCTCCATTTCCTCTCTGAGTGCGGACAGTCTTACCAGCCGCAGGAGCCCATCAAGAGACGGAGGACGCTGGGAGCAAGAGAACAACAGAGGGTGGCTACAGAGCTAAGTTGTGATCTGTCAGTGTTTGCCCTAGAATATTTTTCAGTGCTTGTGGTATGTAGCCAAAATAAAACCTAAACCGACACTACACACAGGATGGCATATTGCCACAATGGTCGAATGATGCAGCAGGCAGTCTGCGATTTATATATTGGCATTCATATTTTTGTTTACTATTTTTGTAGATTCCAGGTTTATGTCAGAGCAGTCACAAAAAGGATAAGGCATCCTCACATGCAACAGAAAATATGTGGTTTATTTATTGAAATGCCACTGTCAACCTTGTTTTGTTGTGGAAAGCAATAGAGAGTTAAAGATCAGGAGAAGGAAACATGCTGTGAAGTACAATTAGGAGTAATGGTGTTAAATGTAAAACCTTAGTAGTCATATACTTGACTTGGAAATAGGTATGTGTTCAGCATCACTTTCACAGCTTTATTGCAATTTTAGATAATGATATATCTTTTACAGGTATGTGATACCATCCTGATGCACGCCAAGGAGCGGTTATCCTTCACTCAGCACCTCATCAGCGAAACACTGTTGCATGGAGAGTTGTTCCAACAACACAGTGTGAAGTTCCCTGATGCAGCACTTGAAACGACAGTGCAGGCGTACCCCCATGTTGAACAAGGCTGTCACGGGCGTACAAGGTGTGGACCCAAAAGCACGGAGGCAGACACAGGATTCAAGCACAAAAATAGTCTTTACTTGATTTGTATGTTCAGATACAAATATGTGATTAATCCAAAAAACACAGGATAAGCTGATCCAGAAAAATACATACAATAATAATCTACACTAATGCTTACCTATCAAAACTAGAAAAATACTTACTACCTGATCTTACTATAACTATAAATGTGGACAATGACTATAACAGTAACTTAATGAGAGCTGAAACGCTGGAGAGCTCGGCATAAGACACAAGACAATCTGGCACATGACAAGGGGAGACAGGACAATTTATACATGAGGTAAGTGGGCACAGGTGGAAACAATCAGGGGCGGGGCAGACACTGACGATGGCGGGAAAACAACAAAGGCAGGAAGTAATGGGACCTGGAAAGACTATGAGGGATTTCTAAAATGCATGATCTGTCTGTATTTTGAGAAAAACACATCATAGACATGTTTTTATATATTTTTATATATCTAAGACCCATAATATATGCCTAAAAATAGCATGATAGGTGCACTTTAAGATGGTTAATGGTGGTAACTCTCTGCATCAAACGTTCAAGGCTGCAGTTTGATTTTCATAGAAATGAAAGGAAACTGATCCATGGGCTACATGAACCAAACCAGAGTGGTCTCTGAAACTTGTTTCGTCAGGATTTTATTGTAAAGTCTTAAAGGAAAGCTGCTGTTAACGGTGAACCACAGAGCCTCTGATTCTGAGAGGAAACCACACTGTTTCATAATGTTTGTTTTAACTGGCTGACAGTCAAATCAAACAGTATACTGAATCAATAGGATACAAATAAAAAAAATAATTCCCGTAAACTCTGCTTTGCTTTGGTATTTTTTGGAACATTTGTTAAAAAAAAAGCCCAATATCTCCTTTCATCTCCCCTCAGTGGAACATTTATACGGTAAGTCTTGCCTCGGACTTTGATGAGAAAAATATAAATGTTGTGTAAAACTATTGATTTTATTTCTGAAGAGATAAGTCAAGGGTCGCTTTTGGGAGGGCAGGAACTTGTGCCATGTAGGTAGGTGCATTCTTAAAAGGTGAGTTCATATTTATTTTAAAAAAAAAATCACATTTGAAAGTGAGCATGTATTAAAGAAACAATGACTTCTTTCAATTGTATGGACACTTCAAATGTGAGGACACTTAAAGGGGCAGGGCATTTGTGGAATATAGGGTGATTTGTAATAGTTAAAACATTTTGGGAACATTAGATGAGGGCATTTTTTAAAGATAGGAATCTCTTGGTAGTAAAACCTTTTACCAAAAAGGAATCCAGTTTTCACAAGACAGCACATTTTTTGCTTCAGTGATATTTTGTTGTATGCGAGGACTGTTCTGAGAAACTGACTGTTGAGTGTGTGAGAGAAAAGTTTGCACAATTGCGTACAGAAATCTGTGTGTGTGTGTGTACACGTATGTGCAAAGGTTGAATAACAAACACTGTACAAAATAATGTCACTGTTGAACTAGTGAATCAAACTAATTTTGATCAAAACATCTTCAGAGTGTAGTCATCAAGTATTATTTGTGAATTAGAGTGCTGGTTCCCCTGAGCATATTTAAATCAACACTACCCAAAGTTAGAAAATAAAAGGAGTTGCCTGCCAATGCTGGAGACATTCTGAGATATTTGATCAAACAGAGCCATAATCACCTCAAAATAGGGTAACTGAACTCTGTTTACAGCACTATGCTTCTCTTTTCTCACTGTGCTGTTTTCTCACTCTCCTCTCTGACTCATCTCAAACACTGGCAGAGTGTAATTAATCAGCCGGCTGATAGAAGGCAGTCCAATCAATTATGCATCGCACAGAGAGGGAGACGAGAACTGAACCGTCTGAGGAAGAAGCCTGAGGACATGTGAAAACAGTTCACAATGATGGAGTAGGGGAGAGCTTTTAGATACAGCTGTGGATTTCTAAAACAGTTTATTCTTTGGGGACTGTGGGGTTTTGGGGAAAGATTGAAATACATTACTATGTTTGTTCTTGCAAAGAGGTTGTGTTGGTGTTTTTCTTGTGAAGTTAACAATGGTCATTCAATGTGTAGGTGTACATTTTGATGTGTGTGCATACCTTTGTGATGGTTGATTTAAACATTTTAAAAAGAAAAATACTACTGAAACGAAACAGGACCAATCTTGAATGCCAGTAGTGAGACCTGGCTAGCACCCCTAAATAAATAAAAATAATTAACACTCAAACTAAGCTAATTAACCTAGCTGCTAATTAGCTTAGCCACTCGGAATTCTCACTGTATTTATGCAGTCGCTGTTAAAGGGGACCTATCATGCAAAATGCACTTTTTGATGTCTTTTACATATATATATATATATATATATAATATATATATATATATATATATATATATATATATATATATTTATGTGTCCCCCCGGTGTATCAGGGAAATCGCAGCGTCAGAAAATAAAACCCTTTCTTTTCCTCCGTACCGGAGCTGATCCAGATTTGCGGCGATTTGACGTCATATCTGAAATGTGGACCCACGGCACTATCAGAAACGTTGCTATCAGAAACAATGCCCGACTGTTTTGGACGTAATATGGTCGTTGTTTACATTACCATCGCTAACACTCAGAGCTAACCTGTACTGGAGAGAGCACGTGTGTGAAGAAGCAGGAAATAAAAAGGAACTGAAGCCCATGCTGTGTCCATCCATCCCACAACATCCTGTAAAGTTACATGACGCATCCTCCCAGTTGCCGTGACTTTTTTCTTCTTCTGTGGTACAGCAGTTTTCAGTTGTCACAATTGTATACAGTGCCATCTATTGGCCGGAGTTTGAACGCAGTTAGACAACATTCAATAAATAAGTCGCTTCGGAGTATAAGTCGCAGGACCAGCCAGACAAAAAAACGTGACTTATAGTCTGGAAAATACGGTCGATATTAACAAGCTGAAAAAATGAATGCAGAATTCCAACATACTGTCATCAAATGTCTTTCTATTATGAATTTAAATTGCCCTTGTGAAGCTAGTCTTGTGTTCATTGCTATCCCCATAATGATCTAAAAAAAATGGTATTCATGACAAACATGGATGTTGTTTATTATTGATGTTCCAGCAAAAGCAATGTTTGGAATGTTTTAATTTTGCTACGGTAAGTATTGAACGGTGCAGACACACTGACCCGAGTAATGTCCGAAAGGGTTTGTGTTTTGTTTTTGCCAATGAGCTCACTATATAATGTTCTATATTTACCTCAGTAGAAAAATAAGTAAGCATGATTGATTTAATTATTTTTGGCAACAGTCTGAGAATCTACTCACTCTCCATCAGTCTAAGCTGCACTCCAACAGTGTGTGTACCTCTGCAGAGTGATACATGTTAAAGTGTGTGTACACACGTATGTGAAGAGTAA
The DNA here is from genome assembly GCA_031216635.1 of Dissostichus eleginoides. NCBI lineage: Eukaryota > Metazoa > Chordata > Actinopteri > Perciformes > Nototheniidae > Dissostichus > Dissostichus eleginoides. The sequence continues at coordinate 29,554,276 of CM062275.1, forward strand.
TATGCGTTTATCATGATTAACACTCACCTCTGACTCTGAGCTGCTGCTGAGTGGAGGCTGTGCCGACTGTCAGAGCGCCACCTGCTGGACAAACCTGCAACACAGCGGACACACGGGTTTAATACAGTCAGATAATAATGTCTGAATCATTTGTACGAATAGACGTATATAATAAACACAGTTACAATTTAGGAAAACGTTTGAACATTTTGCAGGGGAGGTTAGAAGACACATGGCTTATTAAGAAAACAAATATTTAATTAAAAAAGAATAAGATTGCATAGTAATATAAAATAATCTGATCCACTTACTAAACTTAAACATACTGTATGACTGTATCAAGTCTGCATTTGTACAAGTGAATAAGATGATGTGCAGGTCAGAGGATAATATATCAAATTGTCAATTGGAGTTGTATTTCCTGATTATTTAATTTTTGGTAACACAAAAGATGTTCAAGTTTCAAAATCATGTGACACAAGCTACCACTAAGGAAAACGTTTCATGGTCTACCTTCAAATGTTTTACTCACTGAATGCCCTAGCATGTTTTTTTCTCAGCAGCAGAGGGAGACAACAACCTTCTCTCTGATAAACAACGGCAACACACGGACACCCCCCTGACAGTAAACTGTGACAGTGATGTGAACAGGAGGTGAACAGAAAGCTGAGAATAAAGAGTCTCCTCGTGCTAAACATGATGTTAACTGCCTTCATATGTTGCATCTTTCATCTGGCATGGATAACAGGTTAGATAAAATATTCTTTAAAAAAGTAAGTCACTGCAAAATGAACGGCTAATATCTTTAATGTTTCCTGCTTGTTCCACAGGTGCCTCAAACAGCGACAGCGTCTTCCAAACGCCTCCGTTCATCATGAAGAGAAGTGGAGAGTCTGTGGACCGGGAGATCAACTGTTCACACAGCATACCAAGCTATGATCGCATTCTCTGGTACAAACAAGACCAACATCAAAATATGAAGTTTCTGGGATATCTGAATTTGATCTACTCAACTCCAGAGGACGACGTGAAAGGAAAAATCAGCTTTGACGGAGATGGCCGTAAACAGTCTCGCCTCAGTGTCTCTAATCTGTCATTAGAGGACAGCGGTGTGTATTTCTGTGCAGCCAGTCAGCACAGTGCTGCAGATTCCCCTCAGCTCAATACAAGAACTCTCCTCCGTCTGTCAGAGACAACAAGCTGAGGCTCAGCACCTGCAGCTTTCAGGATAACATGAACTGTTATCAATGAACCCCCTCAGAGCTACTGACATACTTGAATTCTGCCACTGTGTGAAATAAAAATTGTTAAAGCTTTTGTTTTATTACTTACAAGTATCTATTATTGTGAATTATTCAGGCATGATAGAATCTAAAAGAAGAGAAAAGTTTTAAAAAAGAACTTCAAACTGAGGCTTTGATCCCTTTCTATTAGAGAGCTTTGTGAGACTTCATCATTCTATTTTATATTCAGCTGTAATTTTAAACAATATCAGTCCATCTCTTGACGATACATCATTTCTACAACTTGTAACCGAAATGATTAATCCAGGTTTCTTCAGCTTCTTAGTGTAACTGATTAGCATTAACTTGATATACTACAATTTCTATTTCTGAAATATATTGGACCGTTTATTTCTGTGTCTTAGATTCTCTTATGTACATTGCCTTGTGTTATTTATGCTGCTGCAACGCAAACATTTCCCAAATTGGGATCAGGGATATCTACAATGTACTGCAGGGGGACCCCTAATACCACTTGATAAAACACTGAATGCTTTGCTCCAGCTCAGAGGAGGTTATCACACAGACACTCCCCCCTGCAGCTCTTCATACTTTATGAGTCTCTGCAGTCCCTGTCAGACATCATGGATGTGATCATCTTTAAACACAGCTTCCTCACAGTGTCCATCTTTTTACTGTGGACTACAGGTAATTTACAATAAAATAGACATTGCACTGGTTTGTAAATATACATTATCATCAACTAATGTTCTTGTGTTTGCTGTTTTTATCATTTATAATGATATTGACGTGATATAAGGAGGATCAACAACTGAAGGTTATTATAGTATATTTTCTTGTTTCACTCAGGTCTAACTGATGGAAGCGATGTCACCCAGACTGACATGCTGTGGGAAACACAGGGAGACAATGCAACAATGAGCTGCATACACACAAAGGGTGCTACCTACAGCCAGATGTACTGGTACAGACAGCTGCCAGGAGAAACTATGGAGCTAGTTGTGTTCACAACACCAATGAACATAGATAATCCTGATTTTGGAGAATTCAGAAAAGACAAGTTCTCAGCCACAAAGCCTGACGCTGAGAGCGGGACGTTCACAGTGAAGGATCTGCAGCCAGGAGACAAAGGCTTGTACTTCTGTGCTGTGAGTGAACACAGTGACACACACACAGGAGGAGGCTGAACAAAAACCCCAGATATTTGGCTGTTAGTGATTCTATGTGTCTGCTGTCCTGTAGGGGGACCTCCAGTTTAATCACAGAATCATTCAGTTCAGAGACACTCCCAGCTGTTCATCTCTCTGTTGTAACCTCACACCTCCATCACACACACTGACTATAACACTGATCACAGCTGCTCTGATTAAACTAACCCTAACCCTGGAATGGAGGTTCTGGAGGTTCTGGATGTTACGACTCAAATACATAGCTTATGTGTTGATGATTCTGACAGTAGAGCAGAGACTCACTGGTGGTTCTAGAACATGACATGTGGTTTTGTGTTTGACTCTCACAGGAGTATTGGTGGGAGTGATGTGATCCAGTCCTCTTTGCTTTAAACACTGCAGTCACACAAAGGACGTTAGCTTTATCCAATGTTTTAATGTGGGCTTCAACCGACGATTACTTTTTGTTATGCATTAACCTGCCCATTATTTTCTAGAGGAAATTGTTTAGTCTTCAAAATGTCAGGAAATAGTAAAAGTCCATAAGTCCATAGTAATGTCTTGTTTTGTCAGTTTATAACCCAGACATATTTACTTCCTGTGATCTAAAAATTAGATTTGTGAAGCTGAAACATCTAATTTGCATTGTTTACATAAAAAAATGTTTTGTTGATTAGTCATTGCAGCTCTACTTGTACCATATCTGAATTCTGTAAATCACATGACCATCAGCTTCGTGGTGTAACTGTTCAGCGTTAAAGTAAACAAACTGTGATGTACTTCAGGGGGACCCCCAGTACCTCCTATACTACCACCTTTACTTTGTGAAATACTACCTCACAGGATGTGATCACATGATGCAGGGACACTCCCACCTGCAGCTCTTCATAGTTTATGAGTCTCTGCAGTTTCTGTCAGACATCATGGATGTGATCATCTTTAAACACAGCTTCCTCACAGTGTCCATCTTTTTATTTTGGACTACAGGTAATACTGTGCACTGCTTTACTCATCAATATCAGCTAATGTTCATTTTTTATGCTAATGAAGGTGTTGTTTTTGTCGACACTCAGGTCTAACTGATGGAAGCGATGTCACCCAGACTGACAACCTGTGGGAAACACAGGGAGACAATGCAACAATGAGCTGCAGACACACAAAGGGTGCTACCTACTTCCAGATGTACTGGTACAGACAACTGCCAGGAGAAACTATGGAGCTAATTGTGTTCACACTATCAGGGAACAATGATAATCATGATTTTGGAGGATTCAAAGACAAGTTCTCAGCCACAAGGCCTGACGCTGAGAGCGGGACGTTCACAGTAAAGAATCTGCAGCCAGGAGACAAAGGCTTGTACTTCTGTGCTGTGAGTCAACACAGTGACACACACACAGGAGGAGGCTGAACAAAAACCCCAGATATTTGGCTGTTAGTGATTCTATGTGTCTGCTGTCCTGTAGGGGGACCTCCAGTTTAATCACAGAATCATTCAGTTCAGAGACGCTCCCAGCTGTTCATCTCTCTGTTGTAACCTCACACCTCCATCACACACACTGAAGGCTTCTCAATTCTCTAATTTCCCCTCCTCGACTCCTCGGTCCTCCGGTAGTGACCCGGAAATGGTTTTCAGCGCGCCATGTTGAAGGACATCTAATTTCTCTAAATGCACATCGAGGACCGAGGATCGAGCATCGAGGAGGCTCTCTGGAGGAGCTATAATCGAGGATACACTGATGGCTCCTCCGCGGATGCATTTCCGGCAACAGTGATGTTTCAAAGAGTCGTGACGCACGGCCTGACTTATCTCAGCCAATGACAGCTCTGCATGCATCCCCTGGATATTATTTTATTAACTGCTTTCATCGCGACGCGATGTTTCCAGTGAGAACAGCTGTGAGGTCCGTGCAGAAAGCAGAGCAGTGTGTATAATATATATCTCAGTATAACAGGCCTACATTACTCTCTGTATTTGTATGCTGTAGTTTAGTAGATATCTCCAAACAAAGAGTCGATATTTTTCTAAGACCATTTAGTGCTTCACATAATAAAATACACAACGGCTGTATCCTGATATATATTATATGCTTTAGGAGCTGTAGGTGTGTGTTGTACAGTGTGGAGGTGTGTGTTGTACAGTGTGTAGGTGTGTGTTGTACAGTGTGTCGGTGTGTGTTGGTGTGTAGGTGCGTGTTGTACAGTGCGTACGTGTGTGTTGTACAGTGTGTAGGTGTGTGTTGTACAGTGTGTACGTGTGTGTTGTACAGTGTGTACGTGTGTGTTGTACAGTGTGTACGTGTGTGTTGTACAGTGTGTACGTGTGTGTAGGTGTGTAGGTGCGTGTTGTACAGTGCGTACGTGTGTGTTGTACAGTGTGTAGGTGCGTGTTGTACAGTGTGTAGGTGTGTTGTACAGTGTGTAGGTGCGTGTTGTACAGTGTGTAGGTGTGTGTTGTACAGTGTGTAGGTGTGTGTTGTACAGTGTGTAGGTGCGTGTTGTACAGTGTGTAGGTGCGTGTTGTACAGTGTGTAGGTGTGTGTTGTACAGTGTGTACGTGTGTGTAGGTGTGTAGGTGCGTGTTGTACAGTGCGTACGTGTGTGTTGTACAGTGTGTACGTGTGTGTTGTACAGTGTGTAGGTGCGTGTTGTACAGTGTGTACGTGTGTGTTGTACAGTGTGTAGGTGCGTGTTGTACAGTGTGTAGGTGTGTGTTGTACAGTGTGTAGGTGCGTGTTGTACAGTGCGTAGATGCGGCGGACAGACAGGTCTCAGTTAGTTTGGTGTCCTATGCTTACTTTTAATACTTGTAAATAAAACTTTAGGCCCGTAATTTCAATTCCCCATTTCAGCGACCAGAGAGGGCGGGGGGGGGGGGGGGATATATCCAGTCTCTGATTGTGTTACGTTATTATGAGAGTGCTCTCATACTTGTTTGATTCTGAAATTGTATATATTTATATAAATATGTGTGTGTGTATATGTCCACATCTGTAGCCTGTTATTGTCTCATTATACCGCACTGTGAATGAATTAAAAGTAAATATATAAGTCATCATGAACACATCTGTCCATCAGACAGAGTGCTGCTGTGCCTCCTGTCATCATTAATGGACGTCTCTTTAAAATGACCGCTCAGAGGAGAGGATTTCTCATTTCTCTAAACGCCTGCTGCTTCCCCTCCTCTCTCCTCGGTTCCCCTCCTCGACTCCTCCGCTTGCGTCTCCTGTGGGCGGGACTAAGACACGAGGATAGGAGTCGAGGAGGGGAAATTAGAGAATTGAGAAGCCTTCACTGACTATAACACTGATCACAGCTGCTCTGATTAAACTAACCCTAACCCTGGAGGATCTGGATGTTCTGGATGTTACGACTCAAATACAGAGCTTATGTGTTGATGATTCTGACAGTAGAGCAGAGACTCCTGGTGGTTCTAGAACATGACATGTGGTTTTGTGTTGACTCTGACAGGAGTATTGGTGGAGGATGTGATCCAGTCCTCTTTGCTTTAAACACTGCAGTCACACAAAGGACGTTAGCTATATCCAATTTTTTATTGTGGGCTTCAACCGACGATTACTTTTTGTAATGCATTAACCTGCCCATTATTTTCTAGAGGAAATTGTTTAGTCTTCAAAATGTCAGAAAATCGTAAGTCCATAAGTCCATAGTAATGTCTTGTTTGTCAGTTTATAACCCAGACATCTTTAGTTCATGTGATCCAAAGATTTGATTTCTGAGGCTGAAACATCTAATTTGCATTGTTTACATAAAACAATGTTTTGTTGATTAGTCATTGCAGCTCTACTCGAAACATATCTGATTATTTACATCACATGACCATCAGCTTCGTGGTGTAACTGTTCAACGTTAAAGTAAACAAACTGTGATTACTTCAGGGGGACCCCCAGTCCCACCTATACTACCACCTTTACTTTGTGAAATACTGAGTACTACCTCACAGGATGTGATCACATGATGCAGGGACACTCCCACCTGCAGCTCTTCATACTTTATGAGTCTCTATTGTCCCTGTCAGACATCATGGATGTGATCATCTTTAAACACAGCTTCCTCACAGTGTCCATCTTTTTACTGTGGACTACAGGTAATACTGTGCATTGCTTTACTCATCAATATCAAATAATGTTCATGTTTTATGCTAATGAAGGTGTTGTAGTTAATTAAGGTGTTGTTTTTGTCGACACTCAGGTCTAACTGATGGAAGCGATGTCACCCAGACTGACAAGCTGTGGAAAACACAGGGAGACAATGCAACAATGAGCTGCACACACAAAAAGGGTGTTGGCTACAACCAGATGTACTGGTACAGACAGCTGCCAGGAGAAACTATGGAGCTAATTGCGTTCACAAGATGGGGGATCAAGGATCATGATTTTGGAGAATTCAGCAGCAAAGACAAGTTCTCAGCCACAAAGCCTGACGCTGAGAGCGGGACGTTCACAGTGAAGGATCTGCAGCCAGGAGACAAAGGCTCTTACTTCTGTGCTGTGAGTGAACACAGTGACACACACACAGGAGGAGGCTGAACAAAAACCCCTCTGTTGGTGTCACATGAATAAAAGAGATCAGTGAGTTCAATTATCTGCAGGTGGAGCTCGACACTGCAGACTGGTTTTTAGTATGCAGTATCATTTGTGACTTGTTGTCAAAGTGAATGAGAAATCACAGGCAATACATAGACATTGTTCTCCATACTGCTGAGCATGTTTCCGGATGATTGTAGAATTTCATTCAGTTCAGAGCTTATTTTTTATTATCATGTGAACAGTGACATTTATAGACATATACTTGTCAATGTTTTTTTTGTTAAATTGTTTTTCATTTGCCTTTGTGACTCTTTTCCTCTCACCCCTGTTTGACAGTTCAATGTCTGTTCTGTGTTTTGTGACTGGATCTAGAATATAAAACATTTCATCTATAGACCATCGCCTCCGTGTTTAATGTCAAAGTTATGTGAAGTGCACCTCGGAACAAAAGCACAATGAAAATGTTAGTTATTAATAAAACATTTATTTACATTATGTTGACTACTTACTAATGTTTGAGCTAGAGAGCAGGACTTTTACATGTTGACATTACATTGCATTTAGCTGACGCTTTTATCCAAAGCGACTTACAATAAGTGCATTCGACCAAGAAGATACAAACTTGAAGAAACAGAATCATATAAGTACATCTGGTTTCATAGAGCCAAAACATTTCAAGTGCTACTCAACTGGCTTTAGATAAGCCAGTCTTCATTAGTATATAAGTGCTTAGTTAGTATTAAGTGCTTAGTTAGTAATGAGTGCTTAGTTAGTATATACGTGCTTTGTTAGTATATGAGTGCTTAGTTAGTATATAAGTGCTTGTTAGTAATTTTATTGCTCGAAGTGGAGTGGAGTCGAAAGAGATGAGTTTTCAGTCTGCGCCGGAAGATGTGTAAGCTTTCTGCTGTCCTGATGTCAATGGGGAGCTCATTCCACCATTTTGGAGCCAGGATAGCAAACCCACGTGTTTTTGCTGATGGGAACTTGGGTCCCCCTCGCAGTGAGGGTGCAGCGAGCCGTTTGGCTGATGCAGAGCGGAGTGCAATGCTGGGGTGTATGGTTTAACCATGTCCTGGATGTAGGAAGGGCCAGATCCATTCACAGCATGGTACGCTAGTACCAGTGTCTTGAAGTGGATTCTAGCAGTTACTGGAAGCCAGTGAAGGGAGCGGAGGAGCGGAGTGGTGTGGGAAAATTAAGGAAAATATAAATTTATGTCCATTACATTCACGACGGGAGGGATATTGATGGATCAACAACAGCGAAGAGTAAGATGGAAGCCGTGGCAGGACATCCTGAGAAGCGTTCAAGAAAGGTTTTCTGAAGTGGGTGATCCAGATGAATTAAGAGATTTAGCATTCAGAGGAAGTTTTAAAGTAAAAGAATGGCTGTAAATGAGATGCAGAGAGCTCACCTGCAGACATACGTACGTCATAAGCATCAACACTGTTGGTGTGATTCCTCTCGCTGCCAGAGGGGGGATACAAAGATTATTCAAGACAATTGTTGACGTATTTCTCGGATCTTCATTTATTTACTTTGTATTATTTATCTTTTGCATTTTATTTATTAATTCCTTTATGATCAATTATTTTCCATGGTTGGTTTGTAAAACATTTATTTTTGTATTGATGATCTCAGCTTTCATCGTCACCGTTTCTCTGCTCTGTGCTGCAGGTTTTATACATTATACATATCTTTCAATTAGTTATGATGTCAGAAAAGTCTTTACGCTTGTCCTCTGCTGTTCACTCTGAATCCATTGCTTCATGGTTTGGTGGTATCATTTTATTCTTTAACAGATTAAATAATCATTGAGCTGATAAAATGTCAGAAAATAATCATTTATCAATCCGCAGAGCCCAAAGGGACACTTGTTCTCTGCTTGCTTTCAAAGCAAACTTGTAAGAAACATATCACTCGTCACCGGCTTGATCTTCAATATCAGGATACATGTATTTATTATCCTGCAAGAATGGAAGTAGTCATCACACACAGGGCTGCGTGGGACAAATAGTTCCCAGAACAGTGTCTTTCAGATGCTGATATACAAGAGAGGGAGTTACAGTCAACAAGATGGAAGAATACTGGTTCAAAGCAGTATTCTGACATTAGTAAAGATTAGCTAAGGCCTGCGTAATCAATAAACATGACAGTCATATGTCTATCTCTCTAGGGGCTGTGTCATCATGCCAGTCTTAGGGACATAGCTATCATAACTTCAACAGTGTCTCATGAGCGTCATCCATGTAGTCATTAGGGCTGCAACAAACGACTAATTTGATAATGGATTAATCTATCGATTAATGAAACAATTAATCGACTTTTCGGACTATTATGCCTTGCACAATTTCTCAAACGCTCTTATTTAGCCATCAACTTTTAGATTTAGCTTGAGGTTGTTTTAGGCATGTGGAAACTAACAATGAAGACAATAAAGATGAATACTTGATTCAAAAATATATATATTATTAAATTAACTAAACAAATTTTGAACAAAATTAACATGGCTTTTTATTTAAATAAAATAAATAATATTTCACATCAAAAGAAACAACAATGTTTTAACAAATCGTATTAAATAGTGTGATAACAGAATTGTAAAGCTGAAACTTTAACAAAAATAAATAACTCAGTTACCTCTAATCATTAACCCATGTTTGTATAATTTTGTTAACTCCGTGTGTTGCTGACGTGGGAAAGTTATTCGTGGATGGGGGGGCTACAGAGCTACTAGAAAGACAGTCGAACCGGTGCATTTCTCCATCTGAATGTGGTGCACTTTTGCTGAATGTTTAGACAAATTGCTCGTGTTGCCGCCCTTACATGCTAAACTCTTATTGCACTATTGGCAACGAGCATTGCCCACCTCAAGACAGGTAACATTTAACCACACCTTGGAGCGCATCTCTCCGCCATCCCCGCCGTGTGTTGTATGCATGTAGCAGCCGCGTGTGTGTAAACTGCCCCGCCCCCTCGCACACAGACGGGGGAGAGAGATCTCGTCTGGATTGGAAAGATCGAAAATACACCATAGACGCATTTTGTCTTTTTGCATATTAGAAACGAGTTGGCGACACTAAGACTGCGATATAATGTTTATGTAGCAATAAAACATATGACATATTTTTTAAATGTCTCCAGTACCGAAAAAGACCGATAACGTTGGAGCTTAACGGCGCCTAAAACACACGTGATGACGTCACCAACGAATCGACGACTGAATTAGTTGGCAACTAATTCGGTCATCGATTTTAATCGATTAAGTCGATTAGTTGTTGCACCCCTAGTAGTCATACATCCGGCTACGTACAAAGCTACGTAGGGCCTCTGTTATCATGTGCTACTCTGATATAGAAGGAACATTCAGTATTTTCCCAACAAAACTTATTCAGACCAATTATTTGAAAAAATAAAAGCAGTCTTGAGATTCCAGAAGCGGGAACCAGTACATGATTTTTTTTGTCTTGATAAGTTGTATTGCCATCTACATTATATATTCAAGATGAACGTGTCAATGTCTGTCTCCTCCCCTCTAAGTTGACTCTGGTTGTGTTCAGTCGGTCTGAGAGAGGAGGGTGAAGACATCATGATCAGAGACATCCTCAGCATCTCCCTGCTGCTGCTCCTGCTCTCCTGTACGGTTCTATTCAAACTCTTGCTGGAGGTTTAATCTTTTGTAAACTTTCTGTGTTCCTAAAGCTTTTCTCTTTAAATGCAGGTCCTTCACTGAGCAGGAAGTCTTGCAGGATCCATCATCGATATTAGGAAGTCCTGACACTCCAGCAACAATCAGCTGCAGCCATTCATCAGTTCATATAATACGATCCTGTGGTACCAGCAGCCGAGGGGCCACTCACACCTCAACCTCATTGGATATGTTTTTACTACTAGCCAATCCATTGAGGATGCATTCAAAGGGCATTTCGAAGTGAGTGGAGACGGCTTAGTGAAATCTGAACTCCATGTGCTGAAGCTCAGACAGCCAGAAGACAGCGCCATGTATTCTGTGCAGCTAGTCGACACAGTGACTCAAGAGTCGCTCTCGCTGCGACAAAAACCCTCTCTGATAATCAGCCTCATGAAATCCCTCTGATGAACAACACACCTGCATCACACTGTGGCAGGAAGTCACCACGATACCATCAGCATACCAGTGGAAACCAACAATACTGACACTAGGCTTTTTCTCAATATTGATCAAACTGCCAATTATTTCATTTAGTATAAGATGTAGAATCCTGTTCCTTAAAGTCCAAGGTGAAGTCTTTAAAAGCCTTGTTTTGTCAGTCCAAAATAGAGGTGCAAATTGCTAAATGCTGATTGACAACTTTGGAGGGAGTGGTAATTTATGCATTAGTATTATTTGATGGAATATATTTAGACTGGGCCTCTCTGCAGCATTACAAAACGGTATTCAAAATGCCATTTTGCCTATAACAAATAGTGTGCAGCAATTTGGATAATAAGACAAAAAATGCTGCAATTAAAACAATTTAAAGATGTCAATATAGTTGCAGATTCGTTGCTTTGTTGATTGATGTATCCAATGCAGACTTAGGACAGCCCATAACGTCGACCCCTCCTACTTTATTTTCACATCCATAGCTATGTTCAGTCAGCATTTTAGTTTTGTTTTCATCTGTGTTAGGATCATGGTTAGACTCCTTGTACTTTTAGCAGCTTTGCCGCTCTGCTTAACAGGTAATATTCAATTAACTCCTAAAAAGGTACCAGAATCCACGTTTATCTCAAAGTTGTTGGTTTCAAAAGTTTCTCGAGAACTTGCCTTTGCTTTTAATCCTGGTTGTTTTTGTTTTATGTTTTAATTAAGTCTGACAACTATGTGACTCCACTACCTCCTCTGTCTCTCAACGTCATGTTTTGCAGTCATACTCTTGTATTGTTTCCTCTTTATTTGTACCATAAATAATTAAATAAATATGTGTTTCAGAACCGACAAAGAGCAGCGTTCATCAGAATCCCACCGCGCTGATCAAACACCTTGGAGAAGAAGTCCTGATAACGTGCAGCCATTCAAGCAGTTTTGATCAGATCCAGTGGTAAAACAGTCTGCTGGGGAAATGACATGGTGCTACTCGGCTATGTACGATTCACTAATCCAACTGTTGAAGCTCAATTTAAAGGCACTTATAACGTGAGTGGTAATGGGCAAAGTCTGGCACATCTTCATATTCCAAAGACACGTCGATCTGAAGACAGCGCAGTTTATTTCTGTGCTGCCAGCGAAGCACAGTGCTGCACAAACCCTGTGTCTTCAACAAAAACTCCCTCTAATGCAGCCAGATACACAATGTGGAATTACCACATGAATAAGGAATAAACCACATAGTGAGTGACTGATATCAGACAGCTGGCTCACTATAAGACAGTCGGAGAGAGGGAAAGACAAGGAAACATTTTTTATTTTTAGTAAGACATACATTTTTAAATATATATTTTAAGGCTTTTGGAGAGTGCTGTGTATTTTTATGCTGTCAGCAAACTGGTTGACATTACATTTGAATGTTTCTGTCACTCCAATAGGTGGCGCTGTAGCTCCAGAAAAACTCTCTTGTGAAACACATGAAGCACTATGAAATATAAAGTAGCTAGGGAATATATGAAAGGAGGATGTTGAAATAGACTCGACAGCATCAGAGCCACTCAGTGTGTTCACTCAGAGAGGACAAGATGCCAACATTATTCTTTTTATCCTGGCTCATTGGTAAAATATTTAACCATTCAAAAATAACACTCTCTATAGATCCTGCATTGATTGATGATATATTTTTCTTTTCAGGCATTTGTGTGAGTCTTGATGTGCGTCAGTCTCCCTCTCTTATCAAAAAACCTGGAGACAAAGTGCAGATCTCCTGCAGCCATGATAAAACGGACTACAGACTGATGCTCTGGTACCAGCGCTCACCTGGAGACACAGCTCTGAAACTCATCGGGTATTTGAATTACCAAGCTGTCACAATGGAGGAGCCATATAAAGAACATTTCAATATCTCTGGAGATTTGAGAGGAGATTCGGTAAAGAATGGCTCTCTTACAGTCCGAATGACTGGAGTTGAGCACAGTGCTGTTTACTTCTGTGCAGCCAGCAAAGCACAGTGACTGTAGCTTCCTTCTCCTTAATACAAAAACTTCCATCCCTATCAGTAGTTATGGTGGTCAATGACACATTCAACAGTCCCCTCCCAGTCAGCTGCAATCATCACTTCCCTTTCCTCTTCAAACCTCACTCACTGGAGGCATCTGCAGATCTCCATCACTGACAGTGTTCATTTTGGCAGCTGTTTTTGATTTAGTCTTTAGACGAAAATGGTTATTAGTTTTAGTCACATTTTAGTCATTTCTATCCTTCATAGTTTTAGTCTAGTTTTAGTCGACGATAACTCAAAACGTTTTAGTCTAGTTTTAGTCGACGATAACTCAAAACGTTTTAGTCTAGTTTTAGTCGACGATAACTCAAAACGTTTTAGTCTAGTTTTAGTCGCTGAAAAATTACATTTTAGTCAACTTTTAGTCAAAATGTTTTCTCTCTTTAAACCAATTCAGTTAGGCAAATACAGGTTTCTGAAATCGGAATCAATGGGACAGTACAAATGTTGAGGTACTTGTACTTTACTGGAGTATTTAAATGTTTTGCTACAGTGTACTTCTACTCCACTACAGTTCAGAGCTACATGGTGTACTTTTACTCCACTACATGTATTTAATACCTTTAGTTACTTTACAGATCTGGATGAATGATGTGAAATATAATCAAGTGTTAAATCAGACTTTAGTTCCACCTGGAGTAAATTCACACGCTACCCTGCAGTATACAAAGTCATTCAAACTAGCTGCACCTTTACCAGCTTTGAGAACACTTTAATGATCAATCATTATAAAACATATCATATATATTATTCTGAAATGGACCAATCTGCACAATGACTACTTTTACTATATTTTGATGATCATACTTTTATTTGAGGAACTCTTCCTACACTATGGTCTTTTTTTTACTTAACTACAAGATCTGAGTAGGCCTACTTCTCCCACCTCTGCGCACCTGATGTGATAACGTTACTCGTAATTGGGGCAACAGAGCTACGAGTTAAGGAAGTCGAAAATTGTGCGTTTCTCCGACTGAATATGACGCCTTTTGGCCGGCTGTTTGGACAGACTACTCTACTCGTGTCAACGCACTAACGCGAAAACACTAATGGCAAACGAGCTTTGTCCACATCGAGCCCTGTAGAGTGTCTCTATACTTTTGAACGCTCCGTCCCCTGCAGATCTGTGTGCCGCTGCAGCGTGTCTGTTAGGCCCCGCCCCCCGCACACAGAGAGACACAGGGAGATCGCTCTTCTGAGTGAAGAGAGCGGAAATAATGATATTGCAAGTTAGAAACGTAAGATGCATTTTGACAGACAAGACGGACAATTGGGGGAAAATACCCTGCATTTTGAATGTCCGATAGTCCAACATTAACACCTTAGTCCCGTCGTCAACGAAAACTAAATATACATTTCGTCAAAGTTTTCGTTATCAAGAATCTATTTTTAGCTCGTCATCGTCTCGTCTTAGTTATGTAAAAAAGGTCGTTGACGAACACTTTTCGTCATAGTTTTCGTTGACGAAATTAACACTGCACTGACAGAGTCACACTCAGTGATCTGATGTAAGATCCAAGAGACCTACATCTAAAATTCATCATAGCCAGCCTGACAAGTCATTATGATCGACTTTCTACTCTTCTGTTGTCTGGCAGGTGAACAAATATAAACAGCATGGGTTGAATCATTGTTTTTTTCTTTATCTATGATTTTGTAACAATGTTTGTTTTCTTTTTCTTTATCCAGGTGTTAGTCTGGGTCTTGATGTGCGTCAGTCTCCCTCTGAGCTCATCAAACCACCTGGAGACAAAGTGCAGATCTCCTGCAGCCATGACAGAACGGACTACAGGGTGAACCATCTTCTCTCATGAGCTTTTTAATAAGACGTGGAATAAACTGCTCACAGACACACCTGCGTTTGTGGTTGTATTTTGGTTTGATGCAATCATTTCATCATCAGCAAATACACTTGTGTTTGTATTTGTTTGGTTTATTACAATTTCACAAGGCAAATATGCAGTAACATAATTTAATATCTGATAAAAATGTGTCAAATGCTAAATGTCTTTTAAGGGGGAAGTACGTAGATAAATATAGAAAAATATATCTTACATGAAGCCACTCCTTCCTACATCACATCTGCTTCCTCCTTAAAATGTGACAGAGAGTATAGCAGCAGATAATTGTTCATGACCTAATGATCACTGCATTTCATCCATCACTTCAGAGTCATTCAGTCTCTACAAGATGATTACATTTCTCTTTTGCCATTTCCTCACGGGTAACAACTACTTTACAGTAAAATAAGATGTCCTTTACTTTTCAATTTCCCATCTAAAACCACTAATGTGTCCTCTGTTTACAGCAGGTGTTTCTCTGGGGTTCAGGTCCACCAGTTCCCTCTGCAGCCATCAGAAAGGCTGGTGAAGACGTGCAGCTTTTCTGCACTCACGGACAAACCGACTACAGAGTGATGCTGTGGTACCAGCAGCCCCCGGGGACAAGGCTCTGAAACTCATTGGATATGTAGATTATACTACAATAAGCAATGAAGAATTATATAAAGAGCATTTCAATATCACTGGAGATTTAAGTGGAAACACAGGAAAGAATGGTTCTCTGTTTATAGTGGACCTGAAGGCATCTGAGCACAGTGCAGTGTACTTCTGTGCAGCTCGGTATGCACCATGACATGAGACACATCTCCTTTCAACTAAACAAAGCACCATATTTTATCAGCTGTGGTTTTTATCTGATTCAGAACGCTGCTGCTGAGTCCTCACCAACACTAAGAAAGTGGATCACATAACTCCAGTTCTGAGGTCTTTACACTGGCTTCCTGTCTGTCAAATAATTGATTTCATTTTTTACATTTTAAATGCTATTTTATTTCCATTTCTGAAATAAGTTGGACTGTTTATTTCTGTGTCTTAATTTCTCTTATGTACATTGCCTTTTTTTTTTTATGCTGCTGCAACGCAAACATTTCCCAAATTGGGATCAATAAAGTGTCTGTCTGTCTGTCTGTCTGTCTGTCCAGTGTTTCCCCTACAATTGTCTTGGAGGGGCGCTGCGCCCCGCCAACGGAGCCCCGCGCCCCCCCTGAAATTCAAGGTGTTTAAAAAAAGAAATTATCATTTTTTTTTTTTTTTATAAAAATATATATATCACCAAATTGCAACTAATCTACTGTCACTTTTCACATTGAACATGTGCTCTTTTATTAAATAAAGTAAACGCTTTCATTTTAAGTTGTGAGTTTAGTGTTTTTGACCCTAAGAAACACTGATGCACTAATCAATAACAATAATCCACAGCTCCTCTCTCTGCTCCAGAGGATTTAAAAAAGATATATCCCAATGCCAACCCCCCCCCCTTTTTGCTGCTGCTTTTAATTTATATATTCATATCTCACACTGCACTTTAACTTTATTCATGTATTTTTTACCTGTGTTATTCTTTATTAGCTTGTTTTATGTTCATTTTTTTAAAACATTTTTTAAATTGCCATTTTATGATTATTTCCGCTGCACTATCTCTTAATGCTCTTAATGTTTTTCATTGTTGCAAAGCACTTTGAATTGCCTTGTGTTGATAGATGCTATTTAATAGACTTGCCTTGCCTTCACCAGCCAGCTGCTGTCAAGGTTCCTGTCATGTGATTTCTACCTCACTTCCTGTGCTGCTTTTTTTCATTATCAGTCCAGTCATAAAGCCAGGGTTCGCCTCTCATTACCTTCATCATCATTTACCGAGAACTAAATCTGCATGTGACAAAGAACCAAGATGATTTGTTGTCTACTTTCCTGTTATCTTATAGGTAATGGGAATTATTCTCCGGATGAACTTGTTTTTATATTCAAGCTTTAACTAGGTATTTTCTCTCTTTTTGCAGGTGTTTCTCTGGGAGTTCAGGTCGACCAGTTTCCCTCTGCTGTCATCAGAAAGGCTGGAGAAGATGTGCAGCTTTTCTGCACTCACGGACACACTGAGTACAGAGTGATGCTGTGGTACCAGCAGCCCCCCGGGGACAAGGCTCTGGAACTCATTGGATATGGATATTCACAGTTCACAAACGACAGCGTGGAACAACGGTTTAGAAAACATTTTAAATTAGCTGGAGATTTGAGTGAAGATAAAATTAAAAATGGTTCGCTTTCCATAAAGAATCTAAAAGCACTTGAACACACCGACACCTACTACTGTGCAGCCACGATGGCACAGTACATCAAACACCCATCTACTCCTCACAAAAACTTCTCCAACCCCCCCCCCCCCACTCTGAAAGTAGGTTAAAGAGTCAAATATCTCCCTGTGATCATGAGAGGTCTCATGCAGTTCAGGAAAAGGCAGACTGAATGATAGAAAGTGTTATAGTTTCAACTTATTCTCTGATTTCTCTACATCACTTCCTGTCCCTCCTCCTGATCCACAAAGCTGAGAGACTGAGCTGCTTCTTCACATTCAACATGAAGCCATCTCAATGCATCGTTTCCATCATCATCGTCTTCTGGGTTAAAGGTATTGCACATTAATAAAGCCATTTTGTCTTACTTAGGCACAAGTTCACCAGTAAAGGTGAAAGATATCAAAGCTCTTGATTTTACAGTAAATGTAACAGCTCCAAGTGCCAGATAACTTAATGGCATCTTGATCTCTTTCCAGGAGTTTCCCTCAGTAATGACAAAGTGTTTCAGACTCCCTCTGAACTGATAAAGGAACCAAACGGTGAAGCCACGCTGAGTCTGGAGCATCAGGACCCGAACTACAACACTATTCTGTGGTATCAGCGCTCAGCAGGAGACACGTCTCTGAAGCTCATCGGCTACATGTATTATCAAACTGCTAACGTGGAGCGCTGTTCAAAAGCCACTTTAACGTGAGTGGAAATGGAGACAAAAGAGTTTATCTCCACATCCTGAAGCTGGGACACCCTGAACACAGCGCAGAGTATTTTGGAGCGGCAAGTATACACAGTCATAAAGACAGTGAGGCACTCAGACAAAAACCTGCAGGAGGATCCAGAAGATAACAAACTACTAAAATCAGGTGACTTCTCATAGAACTTGACATTACATAGAGCTAATTTACACCAATTAAATGTATACAAAGATGTGTAAACATTATTTTGGATTTTTAATTCATTGGGTAGTTTGGTGACTGTCCCCTTGCATCAGGGGTCCAATGTGGAGAAAAGTCTTCAGGAGACTATCAGCACTTTACAGCACCTTAAGCTTCATATTCTCAGGAGCCAACGAGGATTAGCTGGTGAATAGTGTTATTGTTTGAGACTGAAACTGGACCTGATATGTCATAAGTAACTACAAAAACAGGACACAAAATAGAGATGTGTTGTTTGATAATATTTCACATGATTATGTTGGAGACAACTGATCCCTTACGGCCATGCAAACAGTGACTTCTCAGTAGCTAAATAATGAGAAGTGTGATATTCTCATCAGGTGTTATGGAACAGGCGGTGTAACCTGTTCATATAAAGACTTTATCAACAACACCTTAGAGCAGGTTCCTTATTCAACCAACAGGTGGAGGCACAGCACATGGTGTGCTGCAGCTTTTATCATGGGGATGTGGTGATAAATCAACCCACAAACTCACACTAACCCAACCCCCTCCCTCTTCACCCTGAGACTTATTTTTCTCAGAGAAATGCTTTTCATCACACCAGTGCCAGAAAATGTCTTCACCTCTGCAGGTCTTTGTTTTCTTCTGTTTTTACTGTAAGATGATTATCTCACACATGAATTACATAAATGTAGCCACTAAATATAATTAACATTATATAACATTTCTGTCAATGACATTTACAATTTTCTTTCTCCACAGGTCAGGCGAGCGCTGTTACATTTCAACAATCTCCTGCTCAGATAGTGACGGAGAGCACTGAGGTCCAGATTAAATGCAGCCATGATGACAGTAACCTTGCCATAATGCTCTGGTATCAGCAGAGAAAAGACAATCTCTCTATGACCCTCATTGGGTATGATATGCAAACAGCCAAAACTACGAGGGTCAGTTTAAAAAAGAGTTTGAGCTGACGAGAGAAGACACGCTGAGAGGAGCTCTGATTATACGCTCAGCAAACCTGTCACACTCGGCTGTGTATTTCTGCGCTGCCAGTACACAGTGATGTGGTAAATGCCACTCCCTTACCAAAACCCTCATCTCTTTCTTGAACACGAGATCTGTGTATTTTCACAGGAGGCGGTGTCTCTACACACCATCAGAGGCAGCAGTGTTTCTCCTGCTACAGCACAACCCTGAAGGATGTCTCCAGCTGTGATAGCATTTCTCCTCTTCTTGCTTTCATGTAACGAAATTACTACAAAAAACAGCTATTTATAAGAATGGTTTTATTTTAGGTGGATTCTGTATTAACTAATTTTTCAATCGATTTCCACAGATCAAGCTGAGGGTGTGAGGTTTGAGCCGTCTCATCCCAGAATAGTAAACGACAGAGCAAGTGAAGAAATTAAATGCAGTCATAATGATAACAACATGTATGTAATGCTCTGGTACCAACAAACAGAGAGAGGTCTGATGAATTTGATTGGATATAACTACCTTGGCAGTGACCCTATCTATGAGAAGGGGTTTGAAAAGCGGTTTGAGATAACAAGAGAAGACATCAAAAAAGGAGCCCTGATTATTCCTCGTGTGAGTGCATCAGACTCGGCTGTGTATTTCTGCGCTGCCAGTACACAGTGATGTGGTTTAATGCCACTCCCTTACTAAAAACCCTGCTCCCTTTTTCTCATGTTCAAAAGCTGAAAGGCAGACTGAATTACCGTTCTGACATTACACAGACACAGGATTTTAAATTCAAAATAATGTTGTTCCTCAGTCAATTCTTAAATGACCATGTATTTATGAGTGAACCTTTGTCAGACATTTTACCAACATAAAGTTTCTCAATATAACTCTTTAAAAGAGTCACAATAACCCAGAATCAGGACAGAAAAAAACTGCAGAAACCGTTCATGCGAGGAGAACAAAAACTGTTAATTTTCCAGTAAATTCTCAGAACAAAAACAGATAATTTTCCAATAAATTCAGGGACCCCTAACAGTAAAAAAACTAGAGAAGATAACATTCACAGCTTTTTTCACCTCTAAACCCCTGTGGGCAAAAATAACAGAGGCAAGATGAGCACTGAAGTTCACTGTTCAACTAAAGCTATCCCAACGTCAGACTAACTGTTAGCTAAACTACCAGAGTAAGTCATAACCATTAGTTAGCTTAGCCAAACATTGCTAGCTGGCTAAGGGCACAACTCACACAATTCCTGTGAGCACAAGCAGCAGTTTCTTACCTTTGTGAAGTGAAGATTCAGAGAGAAGTGCACCTAGAGTCCCAAGCAGCCAAAATCATGACAGAAAAACTCGGTGTTGGTGTGAAGAACATCCTCCAAAACAAACAAATGGACTCCTGAAGCAGCTTGGAGAAGGTAGTAACATAATTCCTTCACATGGCTGTAAAGTTGTCTAAAGTTTTTAGTGTTTTCTAAATAATTGTATTGTCTCAGACGGTGGGAATTTCGTGTATCGTTCTTCAACACCACTGAAAACAGTGGGGGGGGGGCATTGCCAGATTAGAAGAGCGGTGTAATTAAGTGTTGACCAATCACGTTACGCCAAAACCCTACGTCACTAAAATCTCATCCAATCATGTCAGAGGGTTTCTTCAATTAATCCCATTACAGAATAGCAATCCTTTTTTTTAACAGTAAACTAACACAAAATATTCACAAAAGGGATTGGACCAATAGATAACAAGCAATGTCTGGGGAAAAGATGTTGTTTTTTTCCATTGCTAGTTTTCAGAAAAGTTACTTTTAAATATGGAAAATTGGGCATTCGCCTCTGCTATCTTTTGGGAAATGAAGGATAAATATTCAAACAATAACATATACAGTTAGTAAAATGAACAGCTAAATGTATATTTTGGTGTATTTCCTTTCACTAGTCTAAAATACGACACACGATAGTAATTTAATAAGCTTGCCTTGCCTTCACCAGCCAGCTGCTGTCAATGTTCCTGTCATGTGATTTCTACCTCACTTCCTCATGTATCTGCTGCTTTTTTTTTCATTATCAGTCCAGTCATAAAGCCAGGGTTTGCCTCTCATTACCATCATTGAGAACTAAATCTGCATGTGACAAAGAACCAAGATGATTTGTTGTCTACTTTCCTGTTATCTTATAGGTAATGTGAATTATTCTCCGGATGAACTTGTTTTTATATTCAAGCTTTAACTAGGTATTTTCTCTCTTTTTGCAGGTGTTTCTCTGGGAGTTCAGGTCGACCAGTTTCCCTCTGCTGTCATCAGAAAGGCTGGAGAAGACGTGCAGCTTTTCTGCACTCACGGACACACTGAGTACAGAGTGATGCTGTGGTACCAGCAGCCCCTCGGGGACAAGGCTCTGGAACTCATTGGATATGGACATTCACAGTTCACAAACGACAGCGTGGAACAACGGTTTAGAAAACATTTTAAATTAGCTGGAGATTTGAGTGAGGATAAAATAAAAAATGGTTCGCTTTCCATAAAGAATCTAAAAGCACTTGAACACCCCGCCACCTACTACTGTGCAGCCAGGATGGCACAGTACATCAAACACCCATCTACTCCTCACAAAAACTTCTCCAACCCCCCCCCACTCTGAAAGTAGGTTAAAGAGTCAAATATCTCCCTGTGATCATGAGAGGTCTCATGCAGTTCAGGAAAAGGCAGACTGAATGATAGAAAGTGTTATAGTTTCAACTTACTCTGATTTCTCTACATCACTTCCTGTCCCTCCTCCTGATCCACAAAGCTGAGAGACTGTAGCTGCTTCTTCACATTCAACATGAAGCCATCTCAATGCATCGTTTCCATCATCATCGTCTTCTGGGTTAAAGGTATTGCACATTAATAAAGCCATTTTGTCTTACTTAGGCACAAGTTCACCAGTCAAGGTGAAAGATATCAAAGCTCTTGATTTTACAGTAAATGTAACAGCTCCAAGTGCCAGATAACTTAATGGCATCTTGATCTCTTTCCAGGAGTTTCCCTCAGTAATGACAAAGTGTTTCAGACTCCCTCTGAACTGATAAAGGAACCAAACGGTGAAGCCACGCTGAGTCTGGAGCATCAGGACCCGAACTACAACACTATTCTGTGGTATCAGCGCTCAGCAGGAGACACGTCTCTGAAGCTCATCGGCTACATGTATTATCAAACTGCTAACGTGGAGCTGCTGTTCAAAAGCCACTTTAACGTGAGTGGAAATGGAGACAAAAGAGTTTATCTCCACATCCTGAAGCTGGGACACCCTGAACACAGCGCAGAGTATTTTGGAGCGGCAAGTATACACAGTCATAAAGACAGTGAGGTTCTCAGACAAAAACCTGCAGGAGGATCCAGAAGATAACAAACTACTAAAATCAGGTGACTTCTCATAGAACTTGACATTACATAGAGCTAATTTACACCAATTAAATGTATACAAAGATGTGTAAACATTATTTTGGATTTTTAATTCATTGGGTAGTTTGGCGACTGTCCCCTTGCATCAGGGGTCCAATGTGGAGAAAAGACTTCAGGAGACTATCAGCATTTTACAGCACCTTAAGCTTCATATTCTCAGGAGCCAACGAGGATTAGCTGGTGAATAGTGTTATTGTTTGAGACTGAAACTGGACCTGATATGTCATAAGTAACTACAAAAACAGGACACAAAATAGAGATGTGTTGTTTGATAATATTTCACATGATTATGTTGGAGACAACTGATCCCTTACGGCCATGCAAACAGTGACTTCTCAGTAGCTAAATAATGAGAAGTGTGATATTCTCATCAGGTGTTATGGAACAGGCGGTGTAACCTGTTCATATAAAGACTTTATCAACAACACCTTAGAGCAGGTTCCTTATTCAACCAACAGGTGGAGGCACAGCACATGGTGTGCTGCAGCTTTTATCATGGGGATGTGGTGATAAATCAACCCACAAACTCACACTAACCCAACCCCCTCCCTCTTCACCCTGAGACTTATTTTTCTCAGAGAAATGCTTTTCATCACACCAGTGCCAGAAAATGTCTTCACCTCTGCAGGTCTTCGTTTTCTTCTGTTTTTACTGTAAGATGATTATCTCACACATGAATTACATAAATGTAGCCACTAAATATAATTAACATTTTATAACATTTCGGTCAATGACATTTACAATTTTCTTTCTCCACAGGTCAGGCGAGCGCTGTTACATTTCAACAATCTCCTGCTCAGATAGTGGAGGAGAGCACTGAGGTAAAGATTAAATGCAGCCATGACGATTCTTCCCTTTTAGTAATGCTCTGGTATCAGCAGAGAAAAGACAATCTCTCTATGACCCTCATTGGGTATGGATATGCAAACAGCCAAAACTACGAGGGTCAGTTTAAAAAAGAGTTTGAGCTGACGAGAGAAGACACGCTGAGAGGAGCTCTGATTATACGCTCAGCAAACCTGTCACACTCGGCTGTGTATTTCTGCGCTGCCAGTACACAGTGATGTGGTAAATGCCACTCCCTTACCAAAACCCTCATCTCTTTCCTGAACACGAGATCTGTGTATTTTCACAGGAGGCGGTGTCTCTACACACCATCAGAGGCAGCAGTGTTTCTCCTGCTACAGCACAACCCTGATGGATGTCTCCAGCTGTGATAGCATTTCTCCTCTTCTTGCTTTCATGTAAAGAAATTACTTCAAAAAACAGCTATTTATAAGAATGGTTTTATTTTAGGTGGCTACTGTATTAACTCCATTTTCAATATGTTTGTCCACAGATCAAGCTGAGGGTGTGAGTTTGAGCCGTCTCATCCCAAAATAGTCAACGACAAAGGCAGGGAAGAAATTAAATGCAGTCATAATGATAACAATCTATATGTAATGCTCTGGTACCAACAAACAGAGAAAGGTCTGATGAATTTGATTGGATATAGCATCAACGTTGGCAGTGACCCTATCTATGAGAAGGAGTTTGAAAAGCGGTTTGAGATAACAAGAGAAGAAGACATCAAAAAACGAGCCCTGATTATTCCTCGTGTGAGTGCATCAGACTCGGCTGTGTATTTCTGCGCTGCCAGTACACAGTGATGTGGTTTAATGCCACTCCCTTACTAAAAACCCTGCTCCCTTTTTCTCATGTTCAAAAGCTGAAAGGCAGACTGAATTACCGTTCTGACATTACACAGAGACAGGATTTTAAATTCAAAATAATGTTGTTCCTCAGTCAATTCTTAAATGATCATGTTCTTATGAGTGAAATTGTCAGACATTTTACCAACATGAAGTTTCTCAATATATACTCTTTAAAAGAGTCCTAATAACCCAGAATTAGGACAGAAAAACTGCAGAAACCGTTCATGCGAGGAGAACAAAAACAGTTAATTTTCATAAATTCTCAACAAAAAATGTTTTATTTTTCCAATAAATTCAGGGACCCTAACAGTCAAATAAACTAGAGAAGATAACATTCACAGCTTTTTTCACCTCTAAACCTGGGCAAAATAACAGAGGCAAGATGAGC